>APFE031384621.1:0-17138 GCA_000404065.3 Pinus taeda | reverse complement strand
GGCGCGCCCGGCGGGACCCTCCGTTTCATGGATGATTTTCAAAGGTTTTGGATGGTTTTATTTATTGAAATCAAATTTTCCCGCCAACATTAGAAAACGGTAGAAAACAAAAGAATTTCATGCAAAATTTTTGTACAAAGTATACGAGGGCAAAACTATAGGAAAAGGGGGTTCTGATGAAGTTATATAAAAAGGCACAAATTGGATCCCGACCTTAGGATAAGGCAGGGAAGGTATATTTTCATGATATTTCTGCCCTTTAATGGTTTAAGGGGGTCAAAAGGGTTTCTTTAAGGTTTTTTTAGGCAAAAATGGAGACTTGGGTAGGGGGATGGGTTCAGATGGAGAAAAGGGGTTGAAGATGGGTTCTTGACCTTAACCAGATGTTAATTCAATTCCCAGGGAGTGGAAATTATGGCTATAGTGCCAAGGAGGGGATATTTATACAATGTGTGGGGTTTATACACAATGGTGTTATAATAATAGGGAAAATGAAGTATAGGGAGCTAAATAATAGAGTTAGCTGTTAATGTGGGGGGAAAATATGGATGACGATCAGTACAACCAAGTTCTCTTTGAAAACAACTTAGCGTAAAGAGTAGATCAAAATGAAAAGACTTTTGCACAAGAAATGTGGCTTTTAAAGGCCATAAGAACCTTCACAAAGCCTTAAGTTTCTCTTATGTACACAACTTGTGAAGGGGTGTTAGTAATGAATAATATACAAATGAAAAAGGAAGTTAGTCATGCTCCACTGTGTTACTTTTCTTGTACATGGTTAGCAAAGTTGATTTTGGAAGAAACACCACTTCTGCAACCCCATCTACCTACCCAGCTAAGTTGCCTAACATTTTTTATTTCTTCCTGGAGGGTGCACTTGGACTTGCAAACCCTTTGTGTGCCTTTTCTTTTGCATTGGCTTTTTTGTTTCACTTCCTATCTAATACTATACTTATTCCTTCCAAGGCCCCAGATTAAGCAGTTGGGAACCTTAGTTTCTCTACCTAACTACTGATCTACCAAGATTGAACAGTTTGGATAGATTTCTTTCTCTATTCTACAACATAAATTGAAAACATGGCATGATCCGGATTAGACTGTTGGGTCATCCATCAAAACTCTGTAATATGGAGGCATATACACACCTTGTCTTTTCTTGCAAATATGGAACCTTTGTAGCAGCAAAGTGGAGCATATTTGGCACTTGTATTCGCTAATCATGAAATATGAAACCTATTGGTATAGGTATTCAACACACACAATGTGCAGGTGGTGTCGTGTATAAGTGGTACCATGTACATGTTGTACATATGGTATTGGTGCACATGTGGTATTGCGTGCATGTCATACATGTTGTGTTCAGGGCTTGTGGTATTATGTATGTGCATCATGTAGTCATGGTATTGTGGCATGTGTACTCATTGTGTGGTACTATCTCTACGTACATGTATTGGGTCTTACTTCACATCAAGTATAGATGGATGCATTGTATTGTATATACTAGGTGTAGGTGTATGTGTTGTATGTCAAGTTTAGATGCATGTATTGCATGGCGTGGTATGTTGTGTGGTTGTATGTGTCTATGCACATGGTTGAGGAGAAGGCACTAGGAGATTGTCAGGTGTGGAAACTAATCCAGGGTGCATATGGGGTAAAGAAAAAGGTAGAAGTAATGATCAATGAAGGAAAAGTATTGACATTGTATTTCATTTTTATTATGCATGTGATTTATGATTCTAGTATATGATGATTACATGTGACCTATGATTTTGGATATGATGGTTATATGTGATTTATGATTTTGATGGTTATGTTTTGAGCTAACCTGATGTGACATTTTATACATGTTTTCATCAAATATGCAGTAGTATTGTGGTAAAGCACTTCAGGAGCAGAGCCATTGTGGGACACCGGTACCCAATAGTGTCTGTTGATTTCCATCAGCTTGCTATGACTAGTTTGATGTGTGAGGCAGGTATATGCTTTGGGTTTGGTATCTTCCGGTGTGAGGAAGCCTTGCCAAGGGATGGACTACCCAGGATAGGAGTGCTAGTGGAACTTGGAAGGCCAGTGACTGGACGGAAGGGGTGACCGAACGGAAGGGGTGACCAGATTCCCGAGGGATTGTGTAGCAAAGAAGGGAAGGTAATAGATCAATTTGTTTTGGTCATTAGCATTACTAGATGGAATCAGATGCATATTGGGAGTGCACCCTGGAATAATGAGATAGTAACAGTTCACTAAAAGGAAAAGTGGTGCGGGATTATAACAATGGAAATGAGATGCAGATTTGACTTTGCAACAGACTCTGAACTTCCTAGGAAGGAGGTAGATCCTGGTATAATTTTGAGGGTGGAGGTATGAGCCTCAATATTCCCTTGTTCCAAGTGCAAGCGTCATATTCTTTTATTTTCTAGTCAATAAAATGTGCATATGTGTATATGTGTTTATTGTAATTACTGTAATGAGCTATGTTATAAAGCTCCAATATGCAAATGTAGTCACGTTGTCATGATTTTTTGATTTTGATAAGATCCTTCTTTGTAAATACTGCAACAAGCTGTGTTATAAAGCTCCATGGGCAATATGCTTTGTTTTTAGTAGTCATGTTTGTTATAGGTGTCATTGAACACTAAGGACGGTGTTCCCTAAGGGGGAGGGTTCAATAATAGCCCTAGTGAAAATTCCATGTAAAAATATATAAATACCATAGATGATGGGACACATATCCAAAACGAATGGTGGTCAAGACATCCTTAGGGGTGTCCATTTAATTGTTTATGGCTAAGGAAATTGGAAAAGGCCATGGCTAAGGCATTAAAAGGTATTTTGGCACATTTATTCATGAAGATAATGGAAATTAGGAGAAAAGGAAGGTGAAAGGTCACATGTTGCATGTGAGGAGGAAATTGAAGGAGAATAATGCAAAATGAAGAAAATTGAGGCCTCATTAATAAAAAGGCTTCTGAGGATCAGTGGGAAAGACTTGGTTAGTTTAGCTTTGGAGCTCTCTCATTATTCTCTCTCTCTCATACTTTTGGACACTTAGATTTTTCTTGGAAAACTTTGGAATTGGAGCAAGAAAGGCAAAGAAGGAAAGAGGAAGCAAAGATCAAGTAGGGAAAGGTAGGATCAAGCAGCTACAATAGGCTTCATTATAGGTATCAACTTGCATATATATTTTCCTTGATATATTTGGCATGCATGGGATCGCATGTGTTTTGTTTCCACCATGGCATGGGTTTCGCAAGGTGTGACAATATTTTGAACCTAGCCTTGCCAATTCGTGGTAGCTTTGACGAGATGGGTTCTCTCATGCGTTTTGTGGGGGATGGTCGGATTGGATTCGAAGGTGAGTGGGGTGGATCTCTGAATTGACAAAAACATGGTGGTAGTGGTCCCTAAACCAGACTGAGGATGGATGAAGCCACTAGCCTAGTAACCCTTTAGCCAGACTGTGGGTTGTGGTAAAGCCAGATTGTGTGCCTCGGTGGGCCTAGGAATCCTTTCCAAATAGTGGTGGGATATACGGTAAATCCAAGAGGTGGATTTTCTCTCTGTTGGGCATAGTGATTTTGGGATGGAATGCATGGTAAAGCCTCAAGAGTATGTCTTAGTGTAGGGCTTAGTGATCCATCGATTAAACTATGAATGTATGGTAAAGCCTAAGAGACTAGGAGGAACTCAAATTCCTCACGGTGTAGGTGGAGAACTCTAGTAGCATCCACATTGATTGGTGTTTCTGATGTGTTCTATGAGTCCCACATTCATGCTTGGAATATGGCACGAGGGTGATTGGTTGAAGAGAGACTTGGGTCCACCAATGTATGCTTGCATGGAACGTGTTAGGCCCATCACTGGTTGGTTCATTACATTTATTAATGAAAAACTAATTCCATTTCCTTTCACATGAAAATGTACTAATATATATATATATATGATTTTGATGGCTGATATGTCCACTATATTTATGTTCCTATTATGATGGTTATATGTACATTTTATGGAAATAATTATGTTTGGCTCTCAACATGTTTTTATTTGT
Source organism: Pinus taeda (assembly GCA_000404065.3). Taxonomy (NCBI): domain Eukaryota; kingdom Viridiplantae; phylum Streptophyta; class Pinopsida; order Pinales; family Pinaceae; genus Pinus; species Pinus taeda. Next base: position 13,093 of record APFE031384621.1, on the reverse strand, counting down.
GTTTGAATGGATATTGTATTTATGACCCAATAAGTGATAAGGCAATAAAAGACATAAGTAAACAATGGTTCATGGCGATTCTCAGATAAGTATGAGATCCTTACACTTAATTATATTGTTTACATCAATAGGTTACATGTTGATGATATGTTTGACGAAATGCCTGTCATGGCTAGTAGGTGTCTGGTTATGATTTTATTCATATTATTTCTTTTGTATCCTTGTTACCTTGAATATTTACCAATTCTAAATGATCATTCGATTATGGGCAGTGTCCCAGGCTCTTCGTTGAAATTGTTGGCTCAAATCCCAGAATTTTGTATTAGTGTTGAGACTAACTCACCTGGGAAATGTCTAGGAAGCATTAGAAAGCACTTGGGTAGTATCTGGGGAGCGTTATTCCTTAAACAAAGTCACCTGGGCAGTGTCTAGGGAGCGTTACCCTACCCTAAGTTTTCTCTAATAGTAGTAGGACCCAGAGACAAACAGTCTATGTGGTTGACTTGTCATCTAAAGGTTATGTGGATTATGTTGGATCACTGTGCATGATGTTCCATTGATTCCATTTCCTTAAAGTCACCAAGGATTTTGAATCTTATCATAGTGGCATCTCGTCGCATGTTTACCCTGATTGGCCGGTTGCTTGGGTATATGTGGGACGAGGGTGTTACATAGTTCTAATCTTCTGAATTCCCAAATGTCTTTTATTCTTAACTTTGAATTTTCATTGCATTATATTTTTTTTACTTATCATTACCCTATCATATCAAGATCCTAGCTTTCCAAAAATATAGTAACTTAGGTTATGAACCACACCTCCATACCTATATATGAGGTGGTTTTACCTTATTTTGTATTAGTTATATTGATCATTTATTTATTGATATCATCCTAAAAGTACAATTGTACCCACATACAAATCCCAAGAGTTCTTTGGCAAACCCACATCAAATGTATGTGTAGAAGTGTAACTACTCCCAACTCTTTTAAAAATGCAAACCTACAATGTTTATATGCACATCATTGATTGATGTTAGATTCACAAAGCATCAAAGCCTAGATTCAAGCATTCAACTTAATTGCAAATTATGAGTGACTTGGAAGAATGTTTTTGTAACAAAGCTTCCCTTAGTCAGCCTCTCATTTAAAATGACCTAGCATTAAGTTACAAACTCCATGCTAGGGTGTGCCAGTAACTCGTTCTTATTTTGTGGTGACACAAAATTTGGCTAGACATTTTTTGGTTTTATGAGATAACCCAAGCCACTTGGATATGGAATGAGTCCCTATTATGGCCAATTTATCCATTGTATAATGTCTCATAAATCTACTATTTTAAGGGGTGTCCACCCATGAACCACAAACTATCTCAAAATGTGGGATACGATTTGCGTTGAAACATTATTTTTCTAGTGGAATTATGATAGCATTGGTTTGGGAAACTAATGAACTAGTTTAGATCTGCATGTTGTCTCTTTCTAAGATTAATGTAATGTTATAAATAAGTGACTTAAGTAAATATTCAAGATAGTGCATGAAATAGAGGATTCATGAATCCATGGCTTCAAATGACATCATTAACATGAGATCCAGGTTTGATGATGTCAATCTTGAGATCAAGGCTCAAATTATGGATAATCTGCTTTTGATTATACTCAGGACACACATCAATGGGTAAAGAAGTCATTGTCGTCATACCTGTAATAACAAACCATAGATAAATGAGCATGACAATGAAAGGGCTCAATGGCCAAGCAAGGGTCACATCAGGGATAGCAGTTACAATTGTAACCATAAATAGAATATTGTTAGTGGCCATATCTGGCATTTCAGGCCAAATGAGCTACCACCATGGCTTTTGAAGAGTCTTCACTTTTCAAACACTAGGGAAAGCAAGCCTCTCAGCTATAATATGGTCTTTGTCTAACTACTATAATTACAATACTATCTAACATGAATCTTCAAATGGGGGGGGCGGGGCATACCAGATATTCACGTCTTTATGAGGCCTCGTTTAGAGGAACCACTCCATTTTTTCCATGGATTTTGTTTATATATTAAATTCATAGAAACAATGAAGGGAGGGGATCCCTCCACGCCATCAAACACTGTTCTACAAAAGATTTATGATAAAATTGTTTCTACAAACTAATTAACTATTTTTGATTTGCATTTTGTCTCGCTTTTGGGATCAATATGAAAAACTAGGGAATTAGGAAAATATTCAAGACAGTTCATGAAATCAAGGGTTTGTAAATCCATTATTTCAAATGACACTGTCAATGTGAGCTTCAAGTTTAACAAAGTCTATCTTGAGCTCAAGGCTACAATTATGGTTGATCCTTCATTTAATACATTAAAGGCACTCGTCAATGGGTCAATGAGACATTGAAGGAGTGCTCTGTCATCAAACCTGAAATACTTATCCTTCATCACATGAATATATGTGGTGGTTTGAACTTATTTTGTATCAATCATGTTCATCATTTATTTATTGATTTCATCCTAATAATACAATTGTATCCACATACAAATCTCAAGACTTCTCTTGGAAAAACTACATCAAATGTAAGTGTAGGAATGTAGCTACTCCCAACTCTTTTAAAAATGCAAACCTACAAAGTTGAGATGCACTTCATTGATTGATGTTAGATGCACAAAGCTTCAAAGCCCAGATCCAAGATTTCAACTTAATTGCAGATTACGAGTTAGTTGGAAGAACTTTCTTGTAAGAAATCTTGTTTTGGCTGCACATTTTTTGGTTTTATAAGAAAAACCAAGCCACTTGGATATGTAATGAGTCCCTATTATGACCAAATTATCCATTCTCTAATGTCCCAAAAATATACTCTTTTAAGGGGTGACCACCCGTAAACCACCAACTATCTCAAAAATTGGCATACAATATGTCTAGAAATATTTTTGTTTGTTTGTGGAATTATGATAACATTGTTTTGGGAAACTAACGAACTAGTTTATATCTACATGTTATCTCTTTCTAAAATTAATATAAATTTATAAACAAGTGACTTAAGTAAATATTAAATACAGTGCATGAAATCGAGGATTTATGAATCCATGGCTTCAAATGGCATCATCAACATGAGATCCAAGTTTGATGAAGTTAATATTGAGCTCAAAGTTCAAATTCTAGCCAATACTGCTTTTGATTACATTGAGGACACACATTAATGGGTCAAGAAGTCATTCTCATCATTCCCACAATAAAAAACCCTATATAAATGAAAATGAAAACAAAAGAGGTCAATGTCCAAGTGAGTGGCACATCAGCGCTAGTAGTTGCAATTGTAACCAGAAAGAGAATATTGTTAGTGGCTATATCTCAAATTTCATGCCAAATGAGGTGCCACCATAGCTTTTAAAGAGTCTTCACTTGTCAAACAATAGGTCAAGAAAGCCTCTTAGCTCTAGTATGGTCTTTGTCTAACTACTATATATTATCTAACATGAATATTCAAAAAGGGGGATCCATAGAAGACCTTCACTTCTTTATGGGATCCCTTTTATAGGAACCCCTCCATTTTATCCATGGATTTTGTTTCTATATTAAATTCATCAAAACAATGAAGGGAGGGGATCCCTCAAAGCCATCAAACATTGTTCTACACAAGATATATGATAACATTGTTTTTGCCAACTAATTAACTAGTTTAGATTTGCAAGTTGCCTATTTTTCGGGATTAATATGAGCAACTAGGGAGTTACGAAAATATTCAAGACAATTCATGAAATCAAGGGTTTTTAAATCCATTTCTTCAAATGAAAGTATCAATGTGATATTCAAGTTTGACAAAGTCTATCTTGAGATCAAGGCTCAATTTATGGCCAATCCTGCATTTGATACATTAAAGGCACTTGTCAATGGGTCAATAAGACATTGAAGGAGTGCTCTATCATAATGCTTGCAATATTTAACCCTAATTAAATGAATATATGAGGTGGTTTGACCTTATTTTGTATCAATCATATTGATCATTTATTTATTGATCTCATCCTAAAAATACAATTCTTATGGGTACCCACTTACAAATCTCAAGAGTTATCTTGGAAAACTCACATCAAATGTAAGGGTATAAATATAACTACCCCCTGCTCTTTTAAAAATGAAAACCTGCAAAGTTGTGATGCACTTCATTGATTGATGTCAAACTCACACAACCTCGAAGCCCAGATCCAATATTTCAACTTAATTGTAGATTGTGAGTGATTTGGAAGAACTTCTCATAAAAAAGCTTGTTTTGGTCAGCCTCTCACTTAAAATTTCCTAGCATTAAGATACAACCTGCACACTAGGGCGTTCCAGTAACTCCTTGTGCTTTTTGCGATAACTCAAAATTTGGCCACATATAATTTTGGTTTTATAAGAAAATCCAAGCCACTTGGAGATGGAATGAGTCCCTATTACGGCCAATTTATCCATCCTGTAATGTCCTACAAATGTAATCTTTTAAGGGGTGACCACCCATGAACTACCAACTATCTCAAAAGTTGGCATATGATTTGGCTTGAAATATTAATTTTCTTGTGGAATTATGATAGCATTGTTTTGGGAAACTAATGAACTAGTTTAGGTCTGCATGTTCTCTCTTTCTAAGATTAGCATAAAGATATAAACAAGTGACTTAAGTAAATATTCAAGGCAGTGCATGAAATTTAGGATTTTTAAATCCATGGCTTCAAATTACATCATCAACATGAGATCCAAGTTTGATGAAGTAAATCTTGAGCTCAATCAAATTTTCGCCAATCCTAATTTTGATTACATTAAGGACACATATCAATGGGTCAAGAAGTCATTCTCATCATGCTTGCAAGAACAAACCTAGATAAATGAACATGGCAACAAAAAGGGTCAATGCCCAAGCTAGGGCCACATTAAAGCTAGTAGTTACAATTGTAACAAGAGACAGAATATCATTAGGGGCTATATCTGGAATTACAAGCCAAATGTCATGCCACCATAGCTTTTGTAGAGTCTTCACTTTCCAAACACTAAACAAGAAAGCCTATTAAAATTGGAAACTAGGTCCATATTCCACTTTCGTCATCTCCTATGCGAAATATTATTACAACATTGGATTCCTCTTTTTGAGAGGACCAAAATTGATCTAAATATTGCCAAATTTGTATAAGGAAAAGTGAATTTTTGAAATTATGTTTCTCCCATATAATTGGTCAAGGTCGGCCTCTCCCATATGTCAGCTTAATCATCTCAAATGACACATATCTTCATATCCTCTGTATTGTATATAAAGAGGTGCCTTTCAACCTCATTGTTCACAACACAAGACCTCTAATATATCTCTAAGGTAGCCGCGGCTTGAAGGAGGTAGGAGGACTAATATTGGGTTTGTTTTTGGAGTGTTCTTCCTCCCATAGCTTTGATCTTGAAGCAGTATGGAAGCTGCAGGTTAGGTTAGATAATTTCGATGAAATTTCTCCTCTGTTGAAGGATGCATCTTCCTATAATCATTTTAGAAGGGTCATAGGATTTGTGTGTCTTAGATAGAGGGGCTGAAAGGCTGGTCTAAGGAGAAGAATAGGCCACTAATTCAAACCTCAAGTACAAGTAGCCATGAAATCTTGGTGGATGTTGTTTGTAGGAGAGAACCCTAGATTAGGTTTGTTTGAAGGAAGGACCATAGAATTTTCTCAAGATTTGGGCTAATCTGCAAGCCCTAATTGCGGATATTCGACCTCAGGACTCATCAACCTTTTGACCTCGATTCACTGCTAAATTTGTGATTGTCTTGTCCTCTTCATAATTAGCTAAGGAAGTCACTTAACATAAAGCAGGACCGAGATTATTTTGGAATCTATTGAGTTGCATATTTGAATACTATTGTCCACTGGTTATGGAAAATGTTGTCTACTATCATTTGAAGACATAATTGCAAACTTGTCTAGGCTGCACATTTGGCATATGGTCAGTGACTCTAGTCATCATATTGGGAAGTCAACGTTGACATTGATTGTACTCTCTTTCTCTATTGACCATTTGATATTGATAATAATAATATTTGATCAAGGTTTTTCCCAATCTTGGGGTTTTTCCCTAGATTGTGTCAATTATTGTGTTCTCATAGCTTGGCCTATCTTCTGATTCAATCATATGTTCTTTCTTAAATTTCTATCAATATGATAATGATTCAATGGTAACAAAAGTAATGGACTAACAAATGGGCTAATATGGAATTTCAAGTACCTACCTTAAGGAAGAACATGTTGTCCTAAATTTAACATGGTATTGGAGCATAGGTGAGGACAAGCCCAAACAAGATGAAAGAGAAAGCATCACTAGGTGAAGTTTGTTGATCAAGAGAAGAAAGAAAGATGAATTCCTTGTTTTGAATCAGAAATCAAAGAAACCTTGTACCAGAGCAAGTCTCCCAAGGTCTGATTTGAAGCTCCTTCTCTTGAAGAATATGTATGGAAATAGCCACAGTTGAAGTTGCAGATTTGTCATTTCTCTCAGTTTCAAAGAGGGCTAAAAACAAGGTTAGTTTCATAGTAGCATACCTAGAACCAAGTTCCTTTTTCAAGTCATGATCCAAGTGCATTATTTTAGAGCATTCCAATCAAAGTGAATGGTCCAAGACAGGGAATTTGATTCTCTCTAAATATTTGCGGTCCTGGGATGCTAACACACACCAAAAGTTTTCTTTTGTTTTTCTTCTAGACCAAGGAGTTGTATATTTTGTAGACCTGATTTTGCTAAGGTATATTAATTTCTCTTGGTGGTAAAGAATCAAAGTATTTTGAGGACATCCTGTTATATATCCTAGACTAAACAATCAAGTAATCCAATTGGTATATGGTCATAATTGAGGTAGAAGAAAGAAGTCTCATTAACAAGCCCCAATAATGGCATCACTAAATCACCCATTTTTTCTTTTTTCTTTTTTTGCAGACCTAAGACACGACATAATTATCTTATTTATGGGCAACTATTCTACAAGATAAAGAAAAAAATTTTGTCTAATCTTTGTTGGTTTGGATCTAAGAATATTCTATAGGTCTTGAAGGATCGTTATAGGTCTCTTGAACTAAGTCTCGTCTTCTGTAGGTTCAACACAAGACTATATATGACATCATTCTTGTGCAGTTGTGAAGCATCAGTGACAATTATTTTTTATTATCTGGGTAGAAAATATTTTAGGGCATTGATTCTGAAAAGAGCTTGAAGGTTCAGATCAGTCAAAGGCATTCTCCAAACTCAGCCTCCATTGCAGAATTTATGATTGAGAAGTAGCATGGAAAACAATTATCTTCCTATAGAAAAGTAAGAGACTTTTTGAAGTAATTCTTTTCAAACTTGAATAACAATTCCTAAAGAAATGTATAGTGCACCTTTTGGTTGAAGGAATTTAAGTCTCATCTCCATGAATATATATGTGTCCTTGACATAGTGTTTATAGTAAAGAGACTTAAATGATAGTTTCAATATTATAGTTGACGGGACTTCATCAATATTTGAAGTGTTACTGCAATAGGTCAAGCATCCTCTCATGATAGTAAGGGAAGAGAAAAGTCATCATTTCCCCATAAAAATTTCTTAAGACTATCAATTTGACGCATCAGCATTGTGATAATAACTGTTTGTATGAAAAAATCCTAAAGTTTTCATGAGACTCCACCTGTGAGCCTATCTACAGAATACTTGCAGTAAGGAAGTTTTGAAGATCACACTATTTCACTAAGCTTAGAGATCTTTTAGAGTTAGCTGGCATGGTATTGTATGAGTGGCCATCAACCTGAAGGAATCCTAAAAGATTCAACTAGCCTAATCTTTGTGATGTACTGTTGATAACAAGATGCTTCAAGTACAAAATGGCATCATTAAACCTGAGGTGTAGTTATAATTAACACATATAGAGAAATGTATGGTAGGAGAGTTGTTTCATATGCTTTTGATCAATATATAATTCTAGACAAGAGCCCTTATGTTTAGAGACACTAGAGGCTCCACTGGGAGTGTCCATGACAATAATCAATCAGACAATATCTTTGACTTTAATGTCTATAAGAACTTGACGATTTAGTAATCCATGTAGAAGTTGGTGGCCACCCACCTATCCCACTTGGACCCCCACAACTATCTCTTTCACTTTTTCAGTTTCCTTAATTGTAGCATAATTTACTATTTTTGGTAGTTTTTCAGGTCATGAACTTCCGGAGCTATTTTGAAGCCCTATATGACGTTTTTTCGGAAAACTAGGAGCAGCATGGGTCCCTAGCCTAGTGCTTCTTGCTCATCAGTTGTATTCCTCATATATATCTTTTTAACAACGAATTGTATGCATCAAACAAAGATTGTATGCCAAATTTACAAGCATAAGAAGTTGCTCTGCCAATTTACCCAAAACAGGGCCTGTAGTTTGCCGCTTTATCTCCTAGGGTTAGGTTTTTTGATGTTTATGGTTTTCCATTATTTCTCAAAAATAAATAGGACTTTGAGCCTCATTGTAAGACATTTGAGAGGCATGTAGCTGCCACATCTCTTCTTAGAGATAAGCTCCCATCTCCCTAACTAGTTCATTTCCATTTCTATTTGTAAGCATATTTTAGTATTTTAGATAAATGAAATGAAACATTATTTTGGTTGCATCTTTGTATTTATGTTTATTTCGGTACTTTATTGTATTCTTTCTTAAGATCTAGATCAGTCGTATCAGTGGGGTATGATCTTTCTCGGTTTTCTTAGCAAGTCCCCAATGAGATCAGGATATAAGGTGTTAGGGCTTGAAGTAGTCTAACCCTTGCAAGACCAACCTCACAAATCCCGACGGCATCCCATGGCGGATGAAAAGAAAGACCAGGGGGCATGAGATCCTATCAAAATCTTACTCAAAGAAGTCCTCGAGTGGCAAAGGAGTGTGATGATGAAAAACATTTCCTAGATGGTTTAGCGGCTACCTAGGGGCGATGCATATGCTTCCAGGAGCTACTCTCAAAATGCCACACCCTTTATGTTACAAGTTAACATTGAAATCCCCATATTCATGAGTCAGATAGACATAGATACCATAGATAAATGGTAAAATCTATGGGAAGGGTACTTTTCTATTCATGATTTTTTCAATCGGGAAAATATAACTTTTCCACTTCTTAAAGCATCCCCCCACTTCAAGGAGTAGTGGGAAACCTACTATGAGTAGAAGGATGAAAGTACAAGCTCACTATTTTTAGCCACACCCACTTGGAATTCATTCCAGGATTCCATCAAGGAGTAGTACTACCTTGTCAGAAGCTTTGAGGATAAATACATAAAGTGGACCATGCTGGGCCAGGGAAGGGACCAGGATGTGCCAGAGTTCACAAATATTTTTCATACCATTCACACAAAGTTGGGTATCAAGGATTTTGAGTGGAATTTGGTGCTCAAATACCATGACTACCTACATAGCTATATCCAGGATGAGATGGAGTTCTTGGAAATCCTTTCACTTGGCACAGCGTACTGATATGCTATCCAAATTGAGCAGAAGTTTAAAAAGAAGAAGCGAGACTTTGGATTGATGAATTCGAAGTAAAGGAAAGGCTTCCTCAAACAGCAGAACCAAGTACAAAACCAAGAGAGTGTGACCCAAGATAACTCATCAAAGCCACAAGAAAATAATAACACCACGATGCCAAAGAAGGACACAATAAAGTGGTGTGAGTTCCACAAGATCCCCACTCACAATAGAAGTGACTGTCAAACCAACTAGTCGATAGTGGCTGAGTTGGAGGCTTCAGAATCAGATGCATTTTTTGACCCTGAGTGAGAACTCGACAAGAGGAATGACAAAGGAAAGTAGACCATTGATGTGGAGCTGAGTGCCACTATTTCCACCGCTACAATCCAGAAGAATGAGCCCAAAGATCAAGAGGAAGGGGAGCATCTTTGCCACTCACAGATGTGGGTGAAGGGTTGGCCACCGCAATTCATTATTGAAAGTGGGAGCCAAAAGAACCTCATTTCAGTAGAGGTCATGAAGTGGCTAGGATTACTAACCATACCATACCTACAACCATACAACATCAGGTGGCTTCAGCAAGGACTAGATCTTCAAGTCCGCCAGTAGTGTTGCCTTCCTTATAGCATCAAGCCCTTCATAGATGAGGTATTGTGTGATGTTGCACCTCTTGATGTTTGCGATGTACTATTAGGCCAACCATACTTGTGGAAGAGTCAAGGCCTCACATTGTTATTATTTCTTTGGGTAATTCATTATATAGGATACCAGAGGTAGCCCCACCTACTACCACCTCTTTGATCTCCACTAAGAAAGGCAGTAAGATCATCTCCTAGACTAGGAAATTCATTTTCTGTCTAGTTCAATCCCAAAGTAAGGGGAAGATTTTTGCCACATCCATGACCCCCGTGAAGGGTTCCTCCACGCAACAGCAACAACAGATGGATATGGTCATGAAAGAATATAGGAATATCTTCTCCTCACCCACAGGGGCACTGTTGCATTGTTAGGTCAAGCATTCATTTGATATAACTCCTAGAGCACCTTTACCCAATGGGTCGATATATCATGTTATGTGCTTGACCTACAAGAAGATGCCAGAATACCAAATATATGAAGAAATACAACCCATAACATAGAACAAAATGAGAAATAACAACATGCATTTTATTATTCAGAGATGAAAGCAATTTCCAGTTGCCTCTTTGAGGGGGAAACCTCCAATAGAGTAGAGCTCGATTACAAAGTAATACACGATGCCCCTCAATGGGGAGTCTATATCCTTTATATAGGATTCATACATGCAATACCATGGTTCAGTACCATGGTTCTCTTAATACAATCTATCTAATACCATGGCCCGTTTGCAACTAATTGTGGTCCCTTTCATTAAAAGTGGGTCAACCACTTATGATTATTAATATGGGATTTATTGACTCTTTAACTAACTATAACTATGACTTGACCCTATTACATAAATAAGGGGGCTAGGGTTGGACCCTAACATGCCTTCCCCCATAAAAACAACCTTGTCCTGAAGGTTGAAGCTACAGAAATTGTTGAAGAATACTGACTAGTTCTCAGGTCGCATCTTTTGGAGAGGTGTCTTTCCACTTGACAAGGACTTCCTTGATCATATAACCATGTATATGTTGTTCTCGTGTGTCAAGGACATTTTTAGGGTGAGCCAGATTGAACCTTCTTCATCCAATTTAGGTAGACTAGTTTGAATTCTACAATTGTTCCCCACCACTTTCTTGAGGCATCATACATGGAAGACAGGATGGATTTTTGTAGTGGGTGCAAGTCTAGCTTGTAGGCTACTTCTCCAATGCACTTAAGTATTTGATAAGATTTGTAGAATTTTGGAGATAATTTCTAATGACGCTTGTCTTTGAGTGATGTTTGCTTGTGTTAGCTCTGCTATACAATGATGATTTTCTATGGTCAGAGACAAGCTTCGTTTGCTTGGTTGTGCGTAGAAGGATTCCACATCAATCATTATCTCCTTTCTACCCCTATCTCGCTTATTCTCCTTCAGCTCCATTTCCTGTGTTTTTCCTCTAAAGCCTGCAAAGTAGCCCTTTTCAACACTAGAACACACCATAAAACCTCACCCACATGACTGCACGCCTTCGCAAAATCTTTCCCTGTCACATCAGTCAAAAAATTTTGCAATCAAATCCACGTCTTCTGATCAACTCCACTATGATCAGATGGCATTCGCTCCTCCTGCAACCATAAACCAACTGCGTGTTAACTCACGACCAAAGCGGTTATCATCACGTCCTGCTGTTGAGCCTCAAACCTGCACTTCTTTATACATCCTCTCAGCCTCCTTTTCCTATTCATTTCCTTCTTTTGCCACTCATTCCCTCCATCAAATTGCTCAAATCATTGTATTTTAGGACTTTTTACATGGTTTGCTAATTATGCTAATGACTGTGCTGTTGGTTTAGAATTTTGGTTCAAAGTGCTGCGTTTCCGCAGCTCACACAGGGTTTCCGCAGCTGATCCCAGTTTCCGCAGCCAACCCCGGATTCCGCAGCTGTTTTATTAAATGATATGATTCAGGTGTCCTCCGGGAAGAAGAGCCACATGGGCAAGTTCGTGGAACCAAGGACATGGTGTGTGTCCTTCCAGCTCACCCAAACCGGTCATCAAAACCCGTGGTCAACGAGGAGGCAACTACGGTCAACAGAAGTCATTGGTGGTGACACGGCTCTACGTGTTCTGTTTTAGAGCACATGAAGAACAGGTGGCATCTTCCTCAGCCACGAAGATAGTGGGAAACATGAATCCAACAGTAGATTGAATGCCCACAACGACCGTTGCCTAAATCCAAGGACGTAGCAACACTACGTGTTTTTGCACAGCTGCTTGAATAGCTTAGTTTTCGTTAAGTTAGTTTGCTTTCCTCTATTATAAATAAAGCATCTTTGAACGCTGGATAGTTGGCTGTTGGCTGCTGATATGTAATTTTGAACTCTCCACTTTACTTTCTATTTTATGCATAATATATGAGAAGACTGTTTTCCATCAGAGTGTGTAACTAATCATTGAGCCGGCTGGAGTAGGCAGAGGGCCCCTGTTTACTGAAGGCCTGTATAGTACTCTTTAATTTCCTACATTTCTTTTTCTCATTTTATGTATAATAGTTGTACAGAATGCCTTTGATTGCTGTGTTTTGATCATGTACAATAGCTGTATATAGATTTTGAATTCTGCTTATTTATATTTCTGCACTTTTCCATGACTGATCAGTGTGTTATGCAGGTTTCTTAGGCGTGCCCGGGACAGTTTCTTTCTTTTCTTTTTCACAACTAGTGACACTTGTGATCATCCTGTCTATGTTGCTGACCTTCCTTGTTTTGCAGCCTTTATTTCCTTACTATCATTTCTTTAATTTGCATAGTTGCTTTCTGCTTTTAGACATCAAGTTGTTTATCTATTGATGGTTTCTTCTTCATAATTTAATATCTTCATTGAGGACCAAAATATCACTTAGCACAGCTTGGTTTAGTTGCTCAAGAACTCACAATTGCTTGGCTTATTTTTAACTGTTTCTCACATGATATATTCAGCTAAAAGACAAGAGGTTAAGAAGAAGTTAA
>APFE031384617.1:175974-200730 GCA_000404065.3 Pinus taeda | reverse complement strand
GATTATCAGTGTGTTTTCTTGGTCATAAGAGAAATATGAAGCAGGATAGCTGCTCATAACACAATGTTCAGACTAAAAGGATGAATGATATGTAAGGAATGAGAGGCACTTAAGAATCTCTCACTTAGCTTAACAAAGGGAAGGATGATCTCTATCTAGGGGCAATGAAGAATCCCTGGATAACTGTCTAAGTTTAAGGCAAACATGAGCCAAGTGGAATTCATATTTATGCCTAAACAGAGGAAAACATAAAGAAACAACAGAAATTGAGCATAGAGTGTATTTAAACAAATTCTAAGCTAATCTTCTTTTCTGCTGTTTAGATGGTAACTTATGAAATGGAAAACAGAGGTAAGAAGAACTTATTGAGTTATGTAACAGCACGAGAATTCCATAATCACTCTTCAATCGGTAAACACAGTGAACAATCCATTCTCCAAAGCTCATAAGCAGTCTTTGATTATAGAAACTATCAGGTATTATAGTGCGAGTCTCTCGTGGAGCAAAATCAGCTAAAGATAGTTTGCTGACCTCCAACCAACCAACCCTTAATCCAGTATTCAGGGATGTTTTTATAGTGCAAATATCTCAAACTATTTATTACAATTGGCCTAAAACAGGTCTGCAAAAAGAGCTTTCTAAACCTAAACTTGTGCCAAAATTAAATGCAGGTAAATATCTATTGAACTGTGTCAGGGGTAGCTGGATCAAAAAGAGTGCAATGTGGCCCTTGGAGGCTCGATGCAGTACTGCTGGAATAACTATGCTTTGGGATCTGCAGTTCTGTTCTGGTGCGAGTTAAATGTGCAATAACCATGATTTGAGAGTTTTGAGTGGCCTCGCCCTCTTTTTTGACTTTGCTGGAAGGTATTTAATTTTCTCCTGCTTTGGGCCGCTGTTAAGATGTTGGCTGATACTCTTTGCCACTACATTGATGGTCTCCGCTGCTTACTGATACTCTTTGACGTGCTTTCTCTCTGTAGATTTGATCTGATACTCTTTAATCTCTGTCTCTGGCCTCTTCCTCTCTTCCAATCGGTTTAATTTGGCAAAATCAGGAAATTTCGAGCCTTTTCGGTGCAAAATGGGCCAAGGAATCAAAATATTCCCTAAAGATTCCCCAATATGGCCTACTTCCCGTAGCGATGCGCGATTAGCGCTAATCGTGCATCGAAAACAGCCTCCGTTTCTCATTCCGGAGCTCTGAAGCTCGACTTTTGCTCTTGCGCGAATTTTCGGTTTTTTGGCTGCTGACGTCAGCAGTACGGCGGATGACGTCAGCATGGTGACGTCAGCAGTGGGGTCCTTTGGTACGGATGTGACGTCATCATGCTGACGTCATCAAGGTGACGCGGCAGTACGGCGGGGTGACGTGGGCCAGGCGCAGGCTGGGTGAGGTGATGTGGCAGGCGACATGGTAGGGTGAGGTGGTGCTCCTGTTACGTGAGGGGAGGGCGATTTTCCTGGGCATCAGACTGCCTTTGGTACAGAGGTGGTTTCTGTCAGGGGTGGCCTGATTCAGTGGGAGGCCGCCACCTGTCCCGGTGTACGACGGTAAAACCGTCGGACGTAGGGTGGTAACCTACCACCATAATCGGGCACGCGATGTGATCAAGGACCGTCGGATCTGGGGGAGGCAATCCGACGGTGGATGGGAAAGGGAGATGCGCAGGGTTTAGCAAAGGCGCGCACGCGTTAAAGGCTTAATTTTTCGCGGCGCGGTGGGTTTTTAACTTTAGAAAATGGGCAAATGTGTTTTGCGCGGTGGAAACTTATCAAACAAACATTAATAGTTTTCACAGAAGAATGCGCGGGGAGGGTTATTAGGATTTGGAAAGGGTTCCCTTAGTGTTTGGAAGGGGTCCAGACACTTGGGAGTGGAAATTTTTTGCAGAGGGAGGGTTCTTACTAAAGTCCAGGTGACTTAGTAATTCCCAGTGAAGTATTTATGTTTATATTTCAACCAGGGGGAGGGGATATTTACATAAGGGGATTATCTACATAGTTTTAGTATGGGGATAGGGAAAATATAGGGAGTTCAATAATAGTGTCAGTAGTTGACATGGAGATGACAAGAAAGCGCTAAGCTTCAGAGATCTTAGGCTTCAAAGGGGAGATAGAACCTTATAGAGAAAGTATGAATCCTCTTTGAGTGAAGCAGATCTTCACCCAGGCTAGTGACATGAAAAATGATGAAACTAAGAGATATCAAGCAGATCTTGACCTCTTTTTAGGGAAATTAGTTAATGATTTGGGGGAGATGGAGAAAGGGAAGTTAGTTATGCATGTTTGAGCTCTTTCACATAAAACTGCCTGGTGATGGTGTCTGTTAACACCCAAGTTGTTCCCTTTGACTCCCAAGGGAATACGGTCGGGGTAACCACTAACTAATCTTTGGATTACAGCTTCTAGCCCAACTGTAATTAGAGAGGGCTATCTCCTTTGAGGTTTGTCTCTGTTCTATAGAGATTTTAGGCTAGTTATGAGGTAAGGGTTTTGGTTTATATTTGTTTGGAAGGATGTCTTTCTGTACTTAAAGTGGAGATCTGCAGATAATGTTAGTCCATTGGGAAATGGAGTCTGTGGCTATTGGTTTCTTGAAATCTTGAGTACGAGCAGCCAGAGTTACAGGGCCATTTGGATACTTCATGAAACAAACTTGAAATTATGATGGTGGAATGTAAACAACCAGTGAAAAGCAATTAAGAATTTTCCACTAAGCTGGGGTGTGAGAAAGAGATATATTCCTCAGGAGAAAACTTGAATTCCTGGAACAATAATCACTGTGAAAGATATAGTGTGAAAGGGTAGCAATTAAGAATTACACCTTCATTACTATAACTGAAGAAAAACATTCAAAATAGCTTAGATTGAGTTCAGAGTAATCTGTGATTAAATCCTGGAACTATTCCTTTTCCTTTCTATTCACTGTAAGACACAGGAAACATGAAAGAGATATGAAAGATAACAAAACACATAACAAAGAGTTATAAGAAAAACTTATTGTGCCATGAAATACGCAGGAATCCTGTAACTTTCGGCTAAACACCATAATGCATCAAGCAACACAGAGCTTTGGAAATTCCATCATCTTTTGTATTACTTCTCTGAGAGTTTACAGTAAAAGAACAATAGAATAGATATCAATAATATCCAACATCCAACGTCCAACCCCTGCTAACTCATGCGAGGGGGAATATATAGAAGTGTTTCATACAAAATATATGAGGCATTGAGTCATCTGAGAAATACAATATCTTCATTAAATTGTACAGAAATAGTAGATAAGAAGTTATTACAGCCTTTAATACAACATAAATGCTCTTTACTCCTGTCAGAAGATTTCGACCTTTGCAGCTCACTGAGTCGGTTGAATGCTTTGTTATTACTGCTGAATGACGTGTGTGTGTAGCTCTGTCCTCCTGTAGCTTTTCGGCCCTGTCACTTGTAACTGTCAGTGCTGCTGTGGTGGCCGAATGGTTGTTCTGAGTTGGCTCAGCCTCTTTCTGCATACATGTTGATATATCCATATTTTCCTGTGCATGACAATTTGTATATTTCAAAAGGAAAAAACATAATTACTGGCTTTGGTTTAGCAGTAATTGTATCAAACTATTCCAGACTTCCTGTGTAGGCAATTGATGCCTCAAAATTGACCCTATGGTCTCATCTGCCTCTGTATACTTATAAAAATTGGGAGGCTCATCAAACAAGTGAGTAATTTCATTCATAATAAAGAATAAGCTCTCCACCTTGTTGAAAAGGGTTTTTTGTGTTTCCTGTGTTTATATTTATGCAATATTCTACGTGTTCCATTGCTCTGTAATATATAATTTTATAACAATTGGTATTAGAGCTGAAGGTCTATTTGGCTGATAAACTTGCAGAAAAGAAGGGTTCCTCGTTCGAGTGGGAGAAATGGCAGAAGATGGTAAGTTTAGGGCGGAGATATTTAATGGCCAAAACTTCTCGCTGTGGAAGATACATATGGAAGATTATATGTATCAAAAAGATCTATACCTACCATTGGGCGGAAAAACAAAGATACCTACAGGTATGATAGATGAAGAATGGAACCTTCTTGATAGAAAGGCACTCAGAACAGTATAGTTGTGACTCGTAGTGTCGGTCACCTTCAAAATTTTGAAGGAAACAATGATAGAGGGTTTTATTAAGGCATTTGGCGAAACTATATGAAAAACCCTTTGCCTCAAACAAGGTATATCTTATGAAACAATTATTTAATATGAAGATGTCGGAAGGAGGATTTGTTGCAAACCATTTAAATGATTTTAATACTGTTACAAGTTAGTTAAGTTTTGTAGGGTTAAACTTTGATGATGAAGTTAGAGCTCTATTATTCTTATGCTCATTACCAAAAAGATGGAATGGTTTAGTAATGGCCATTAGTAACTCTATTTCTGGACCTAGTACTTTAAAGTTTTATGATGTTGTCGGTGCTATCCTTAGCGAGGAAATGCAACGTAAAAGCTCCGGTGAGACATCGGGTAATACTTTAAGTGCAGAGTCTAGGGGAAGAAAAATGGAACGAGGAAAGAGCTCAAGATATCACAGTAAATTAAGGAAGGGCAGATCCAAGTCCAGATCGGGGATAGTGTGCTGGAAATGTGGAAAGAAAGGACACCTAAAGAAAGACTATAGATATGGGAAGGTAAAAGAAGGAGATGCAGAGCAAGAAAACAATCATGAAGCAAATGTGACAGGTGAGGTGTTACAAGATGCTTTGATTCTTTCTTTCGAAAATATTACTGATTCCTGGGTGGAGATTTTGGACAATTTTGTTTGGGTGATGATAAACCCTTTAAAATTGTTGGAATGGGTAAGGTTCTTGTAAAACAACAAAATGGAAACCAATGGCTACTAAAAGAGGTAATCCATGTTCTAGATCTGAAGAAAAATCTGATTTCAATAGGGTAGTTAGGCGGTGAAGGTTGTGTGACAACTTTCACAGATAAAGCTTGGAAGGTCACCAAAGGAGCCCTGGTAATAACAAAAGGCAAAAAGGTTGGTATATTGTATTTATGCAATGGTATTTCTAACTCTGTTAATGCTTTAACTTCCAAAGGAGTAGATGCAACATTATGACATCATAGGCTCGGACACATGAGTGAGAAAGGGATGAAGATTCTTCGCTCAAGGAATTTGTTGCTGGGTTTGAAAAATGTTGATTTGGGATTCTGTGAAAATTGCATTTATGAAAACAGAAGAGTCAGATTTCTTAGAGTTGGGAAAGAAAAGAAGAGCGAAAAATTAGAGCTTGTGCATACAGATGTATGGGGACCTGCACAGGTATCATCCCTCGGCGGCTCTCGTTATTATGTTACTTTTATTGATGATGCAACTAGAAAAACTTGGATTTATTGTATTAAGAATAAATATGATGTATTTGATACTTTCAAGAAATGAAAAGCTTTGGTTGAGATTGAGACAGGAAAGAAATTGAAGTGCCTCAGATCAGACAATGGAGGTGAATATCGCAACAAAGAGTTTCATAGGTACTGTTCAAAGCATGAAATTCACAGAGAGAAGATAGTTCCAAGAACACCACAAGAAAATGGTGTGTCAGAAAGGATGAACAGAACAATCATGGAGCATGCAAGGTGCATGAGATTTCATGCAGGATTGCCTTTACAATTTTGGGCAAATGTTGTAGATACTGTTGTTTATCTAATAGACAAAGGGCCTTCAAGTTCCTTGGATGGTGGTGTTCCAGAGGAAGCATGGACAAACAAAAAGGGAAACTACTCTTTTTTAAAGCCTTTTGGTTGTGAGGCCTTTGTCCATATTAATAAAGAAAATATAACAAAGCTTAGGCAAAGTCAAAGAAATGTACCTTTATTGGATATGGTGTTAATGATTTTGGTTATCGCTTATATGATTACGAAAATCACAAAATCATTAGGAGAAAAGATGTAATATTCAATGAAAAGGTCTTGTTTAAGAATGAGTTGGAGGAAAAGAAATAGGAAAAAGAAAACAAGGAATACATAGTTCTTGATGAGATCACTGAAAAAGTAAAGATGCCTGAAGATAATAATAATCAACAACCACCACAACAACAACAGTCACCCCAAACACCTGAAAGTGGTGTTAGAAGATCTACCACAATAAGTATACTCCCTGAATAATACTCTCCATCATTATATTATTTATTGCTGACTGATTCTCGTGAACCTGAACGTTATGAAGAAGCAATGCTAGTTGAAAGCAGGAAGAAGTGGGAGCTAGTCATGGAAGAAGAGATGGACTCCTTAATGCATAACCAGACTTGGGACTTAGTCAGGCTTCCTGCAAGAAAAACTACATTGAAGAATAAATGGGTTTACATGCTAAAGCAAGAAGATGGAGGAAAACAAAGGTACAAAGCTAGACTTGTGGTGAAGGGGTTTGCAGAAAAGAAAGATATTGATTTTGATGAAATATTTTCTCCTGTTGTTAAAATGACTTCAATCAGAACTATATTAAGTCTAGTAGCAGTTGAAGATTTGCATCATGAGCAGTTAAATGTAAAGAGAACCTTTCTCCATGGGGTTTTGGAGGAAGAGATATATATGCGGCAGCCACAAGGATATGAGGTAAAAGGGAAGGAGAAACTAGTGTGCAAGTTGAAGAAGAGATTTTATGGCTTAAAACAGGCTCCAAGGTAGTGGTATCTAAAATTTGACAAGTTTATGTCTAACCAAGGTTATACTAGATGTCACTATGATCATTGTGTTTATCTAAAAAAGAAAAATGATGGAAGCTATATTATATTTTTATTGTATGTAGATGGCATGCTTGTTGGAGGGTCTAACATGTAAGAAATAAATGTGCTCAAAAGAAAATTGGCAAATTCATTTGCAATGAAGGATTTGGGAGTTGCAAAACAAATCCTTGGTATGAGAATAACTAGAGACAGGAAAAATCGCAAATTAACATTGTCTCAAAATGAGTACATACAAAAGGTGTTGAAAAGATTTAATATGAACAATGCAAAAATAGTTAGTACACATTTTGCTAGCCATTTAAAACTTAGTAAGGAAATGTGCCCAAAGACCCAAGAAGACATAGATTATATGTCTAAAGTTCCATATGCATCAACAGTTGGAAGATTAATGTATGCAATGGTCTGCACAAGGCCTGATATTTCACATGCAGTGGGAGTTGTAAGCAGGTACATGAACAATCTAGGAAAGGAACATTGGATGGTAGTGAAATGGATTCTTAGATATTTGAAAGGTATAACAAATCAAGCATTATGATTTGTTGGTTTAAACATTTCTCTACATGGATATGTTGATGCAGATATGGCAAGTGACAGAGATAATAGGAGGAGCAATACAGGATATGTAGTTACTGTAGGTGGAACAACTATCAGTTGGGTTTGAAAAATCCAAAGTGTTGTTGCACTTTCAAAAACAGAAGCAGAGTATGTTGCTGCTACAGAGGGTAGTAAAGAAATGATTTGGTTACAAAGGTTTATGGGTGAATTGGGTAAGGAGCATGATATGGGCATGTTATACAGTGATAACTAAAGTGCCATTCATCTTGCAAAGAACTCAGCATTTCATTCTAGGACTAAACACATATAGCTCAAGTACCATTTCATACAATGAGTGTTGGAAGATGGAGAGTTGAAGCTGGAAAAGATACACACTAGCCAGAATCCTGCAGATATGCTAACAAAAGTTGTAACCAGGGAGAAACTGATAATATTCTTAGTTTCAATTGGTCTTCAAGGATGACGATGAATATGAGAGACAACCAAGTCCAAAGAGGAGTCATTGTCTAGCAAATGAAGCAGCGGTGGAGTTGCTACAATCATTCTCCAAGTGGGAGATTGTTTGGTGTGGAGCATGATTATTTAGAGGTCTTTGTTTCAGCCGGATATATACCCCAAGAAGTTTATACACCCCTCCATGTGGGGGAGTGTGGGGGGGATTTCTCCCCCCCGTGGGGGTTCGAGGGGCTGATCCCCCCCAGCTAGGGAGTCTGGGGGCCAATAGTCCCCTGGCGAGAGTTTCAAGGGCAGTGCTACCGAAGTTAAAATTAGATGTAAAATTGCCTTGTAAAAGTATAGTAATTTCTAGTCAATTTGGGCCATTCCTTAGGTGGATGATTTGATGGTAGAACTTATGTTTAGTTTAGGGTTTTTTTCCCTAGAAGGCAACCCCTCTATTTGTATGAGGGCATTGTATTGAGGCTTGTGATAGATGTGTATTCTCTAAGCAAGAAAGAGAGAGGTGAGACTATGAGAGAAAATAGAGGATATCACAGCAGATCTACTGTAGGTTGTGTCTCTTCATTTTGTTGGATAATAGAAAGGAAGGACTGGTTGTTTGGGGTGGAGATAGCCCAAACTGGGTGAACCACATATATCTATGTCTCTATGGTTTTTTGTGTTTTCTATGTTTATATTTATGCAATATTCTATGTGTTCCATTGCTTTGTAATATATATTTTTCTAACAGAAGGGGGGCGGTCCACTCCTGTTTTGTTCCACTTTCCTTTGTTAAATCGTTTTAGCCCTCCCCCAACGATGTTACCTGATACCACATAATTGGCCCCCGCAAGCTTTGGAGTTTTTTGTGATTGTGGAATTATTGTGACAACTGATTTGTAGGATGTGGGATTTCCCTCATACTTAGCCATTTTCTTGTTTTTCTAAGCTTGCCAAGGCAATCTTCAACAGGCTCTAACTTATGATCTAGGAGTCCCTTTTTGGACTTCTATATACCATTGGAAATATTTTTCTAAGAACTAGGCTTTGGAGGGGGTTTGATCAAGCTTTGAGATCTTTTGTGGCCCTGGAAAGTGGCTGAAAACGTCATTGCTCGTGGGAAACCCTGACCAATTGAAGCCCACAATGTAGTGAGTGACAACATTGGCTCCAACTGGGGATAGTGCATTGCTGGCAAGGTGTTGAGGATCTGTAGACTAGTAGCATTTCCTCCCATTGGGTATGGAGTTATTCATAAAGAAAATATAATTCCGTGAAAAAGGACTTTTTTGACAATAAACTGAAAAAATCAAATAGTGATTTCAACATACACACTGGATATTTACAATGAGCAAGAGAAAGATATATCTAATTTTGAAAATAAATTTTTAGAAACTGACCATTTACAGGCATCTCTAGTAGTTCACCATCCATGTTTTCGAGCATGTAAATGTTATTCCCCTTCCTTCTGCAATCTTTAAGGGGATGAACGATAGTGGATCAAACTTCCCATGTTTTCCTTTGTCTTCTCGTCTGACATCCCACCTGAGAACTAAATCTCCTTGCTGAAGAGGTCTATCTTTAGCCTTCTTGTCAAGCAGAGATTTCATCCTTTGCTGGTATTTTGACAGTTTGGTCCCCACCTGCTCTCTATTCTCGTAAAGCTCCACCAACTGATTTATCCTTCTAGTCAAAGTGTTAGGCTCTCTCTCGGATCCTTGTATCAACTTAGCTACTAGAATTTCTAATTGGATCTGGAAGATAACAACCTTTCCATATACTAGCTCAAAAGGTGATTTCCCAATGGATCGTTTGGGCATTACACGGTTAGCCCACAAAGAAAACTTCAATTGAGAGTCCCAATTCCTTTGATTTTTAGTGATGGTTTTCTTCATAACTCTCACCACAATTTTATTAGAAGACTCGGCCAAGCCATTCCCTTGAGGGTAGTATGTACTCGAGTGTCCAATAATGATGTTGAATTTGTGGAAAAAGTTAGTGAACTTGGCATATTTGAATACCTGTGCATTACCAGTGATGATTTTAAAAGGAAACCCAAAGTGGGATAATATGTTCTCTTCCATGAATTTTATCACCAGTGAGTCAGTAGCCTTTCTAGCTGGGATAGCCTCTACCCAATTGGTGAAATAGTCAGTGGCTCTTAAAATCCATTTGCGTTGGCCACTAGATAAATGGTTTATTTCTCCAATGAAGTCGAATCCGCACTATCTAAAAGGCTCCTCTACATGCACAAGAATCAGGAGGAGAGGAGCAAACTTTTGTCTTTTAGCAAACAATTGGGATTTCTAGCATGACTTGACCTAAGAATAAACATATCCAAATAGCGTGGACCAATAGAATCCTACTTTGAGGATTTTTTGTTTTGTTTCCTTCCAATTGTAGTGTCCTCCACAGACACCCCCATGGAAATCCTTGATCAATTCATGGGTTTCTCCATCAACCAAACATAGTAGTAATATCGCCACATGGTCCTTCTAGTAGAGCAGTCCATTGCATATAATGTATTTATGTGTCTACAATATTAGAATCTAGTATTTATATATATCCAGTCCCAACGAGAATCTTAGGAATAAGAGGTAATGGACAATGTTCTTATACCTGGGCGATCCCTCATATTTAGTATAGATATTTTTCTTAGTCGTTTTAATTCTGTTATGTTCATCCTCTTGCCTTCCCTCCTCTATGATTAGGCTTATCCCTAGAGCTTGGCAATTGGATTTAGATAAAATCTTGGCCAACCCTCGCCTTTGATGAGCTTGGTAGGCTTTATTTATAGCTCATATTCTTGTATTTTAGCCATCCACCTGCCCCTCTTTCCTTTGTTGTCTCCCTGCACCAGAATGTCTTTGACTGTAGTCGTTGGGATGAATGTTGTGATTCTTGATTACAACATATACATACGAAATGACTTCAGCACCTTGACCAGTGCATATGCATGTTTCTCCAATATATTATACTTCAACTCAACATCCCTTAGGACTTGGCTAAAAAAGGAAATGGGCTACTCGCAACCTTCTTTATTTTTCTGTAACATCACAATAATAATGGTATGTGGAGAGGTGAAAGAAAAGATGTAGAAAGGCACAACATAGTTGGGGTTAACTAGCATTGGGGCCTCAGCCAAAGCTTCTTTGATCCTAGTGAAAGAATCACAGGGGATATATCTCCACTTAACTTCATTCTCCTTCTTGAGCATTTCTATGGTACCTTTGTCTATCTTAGCATAGTTGGGTATGAATCGCCTTAATAAATTTATCCTCCCTAAAAAGGCTTGGACTTCTTTCTTGTTTATGGGCAAGGGAATAATGTTGATGGATTTGACTCATTTAGGATCAATATTTACTCCCTGTCATGCTATGTGTCCAAGAAACTTGCCCTCACTCAAGGTGAACTGAGATTTCCTAGGATTCAGAGAGAGGCCATACCTCCTATACTTCTTGAAGGTGAGATTTAAATGGAGGATATGCTCTTCATCAGTCTTAGAAAAGACTGTGATGTCGTCTGTCAAGCTATAAGAAGGGTCTCTTTCACCTCTAATTACCTCACATTAATTGTCAACCCAGGGACGACTTTTTATTTCAAGAGTGTACTCATTCTGAGGTGGCTATTTACTCAAGAGTGATGTTTTACAATATAGTGCTTAAAATCCAAAAGTAAATGAATGCTTAAAAGAAAATCTACTTACAACAAAATACCTTGAAGCCTAAATCATTCATTCGGAAAAATAAGCAATGTATCAGTCAAGGGTCCAGTAACAATAACTCAACCTTTTGGAAACTGATGTAACCAAAAGTAATCAAGGAACAGATTGTCAATGGACTAGACGACAAATGCCAATGCCCACTATAGTTTCAGATCGTTCTGCACACCAAAGCAATCAATAACGCAAATAACAGAAAATGGAACAATAGATAAGAAATAGAACAACAAACCTGAAATGGAACAGCAAACAAGAAACTGTAACAGCAATTAAGTTTAAGAAACATAACCGCCTTAGTCTACAAAATCAAATGCAGTCAATCATATCCTATGTAAATCAAATGGCAATCCCCTATCTTTAAAGATGAATCGAATAGCACACGGTAAATAGAAAAACACTAATTAATGATAGAATATGGAACAGCTCTTGAAAGAAAAATACAAATGCATAATAACTTAACACATGACACACCTTAATAGTAATTTGATCTTGGTAATCCAGTTATCAGTCTTAGTTATAGAGAATACGACTGTATGTTGGAATGGAACAACAACATTCATATATTCAACAATCGCAAGGAAATATAATCTCTAAGATGAATTTAGTAATACCAATTAAAGAGTGTTACAACACAGATACGATGTAATTAAACAACAATACATTCTGTAAGGATCAACAACATTATATCAATGATTAAAAGATTAGCAATGCAATAAAACGATATTACTCAATTGAACATAAATCAGATATAATAGAATCGTGATGTAAAATAATAGAACATACCAGATTACCAAATAAAGCTGATAATGAAAACCACGCATAAACCAGAAAGATAATATACAATAGCAGCACAATCCACCAGAGGCTAGGCCCTTAGCCGCATGCGGATGCTGCTGGGCTACTTCAGACGAGAGGAATGAACAACAACTCCCAAATGATATATTAATCATTAAATGGTGAAATCATTACAACAGCTAAAGCTTTGAGACTTACAGCATGAAACAATCCTTTCTTTCTCCTATCCTATCATGAATTCTTGATTCTAAATCTCTAATTCGAAATCCTCAATTCTCCATTCTCTTAGCCATCTTTCTCCATCAATTCTCCCTCCTCCTCTCTGATCTCAGTTTTTATTTAAATAGAGAGAGAGCAGAGAGAAATTACAATAGAGATAATTACAACATGATTCTATTACAAAATGGGATTGTTTCCAACCAATTGATCAACAAGAAGATATATTTCCATCCATCTCTCAACAAGAGCAAGACGAATTTGGCTTTGCAGCTAAGATTTGGAGGACATCCGCAACAACAAATCTGAGAAAATTGTGCTCAAAGAACCCTGCATTTCTCTCAGTACAAGTCAAAATTGGACAAACCATTATTTTTTAAAGTTAACTGGGTTCGTTTTGGACAAAACCCATGTTTCAGATTTTCCATATTCTTCTTCATTTGCTCAGCAATGCAACCGCAAAACTGTCACTTCTTATTCCACTGAATTTCTGAGTTGGTACATTTAATGGTCAAATCTTCAATCTAGAAATTATCTTAGAGGTTAAAAATGGTAAATAATGTTACAAATAGTTTATTGAAACTATCATTGATAAAATCATTCATAATCATCAATTTATTAGAAATAAAGGAGAATAAATAATATTTATTCATAAGGGCATAAATAATTATAAAATAGAATTATATGATAAACCGTGATTAATAACATGATAAAGAAAAGTAATAATGGATGAAATAAGTGTTAAAAAGGTGGTCATATTCATGGCCCACCACACCCCCACACCGAATATATTGCATGTCCTCATGCAACAAAAACTGAATATGTTGCATGTTCTCATGCAACCCAAAGGCAAAACCTATGCGTTAACCAAGCAAAAAAAATAAAATTGTTCATTTCAGCTCATAGAACAAATGAATTCTTCCTCACTTAATGAATATTCAATTTTAGCAATATTGATGAAGGAATAACAATGAAGTTGCAGCAAAATATGATATAAATGACAGCAACGTTCATTAACCATTTCCCCAAAAACTACAAACCAACTTTTGTTGAAATGTGGCAAGTAAATTTATAATATATGAATGCCTCTATGACTCAAAAATTAGATCGTTTTGATGCACGGATCATGATATATAAACAAAATGGTTGTAGGTGAGAGTGGATGATTTCCAAAATTTTATGAACCAATTTATCTTGAAATTATCTGAGTATGTGTATTTTAATAATATGTCTGTGTTTTCCAGAGATCACAAGAATTGAATTCATAGTTTTAAAAATATTATGGAAATCAATTTGTGCACTGAAATTGTATGCCTTTAAGAGAAAGAAAGTAGAAAACATCCATCATGCGTACAAATTCCTCCCCCTCTCTGAAGAATTAGCATGCCCTCATGCAATACTAGAAAAGAAATAGAGGTGGTTGCTACCAACTGTTGAATGCTATGCTTGGTGTAAAACAACATGGAATAAGGGAGGTGTTGAGAATGAATAAGAATAGCAATGGATGATAAAGAATATTAATAACATAGTTATAAGAAAGAAATGAATGAAAGCAACACTCCCCCAAGATGATATGCTGTTGAAAAAAATGGGAAGTGGTAAGGATGTGGATTGAAGGATGATAAAGAATGCTCAATGGATTTTCATTAAATTCTCATAAATTCATAATAAATCAGAAAATTATAATATTTTACCTCAAGTTTTACCTCCAAAAGGAAAAATGTGGAATGACATATAGGTCTGGCATTTGTTGAAGCTGATGTAGGCAGAGTTGACGCTAAAAGTGATGCAAAAGGTGGAATCCAGGTAAGCACATCATGTCTGAAGAATTGTTCATGTTCGTGAGTTGCTCGAGCCTTTCCTGTTAGTTGCAATAGTGTGGTCATGCTGCGAATAGAGATCTGTCCCATACTTGTTGTTCTCCTGTAAACAAAGCACTATTTTGCATATAATTTTCTTGAATACATAGTGTGAGTTTTGAATAGAAACAGATAAAATGCATGCAAAAATTTCAATAAGAAAAACTTTTGTATACATGCAATACTAATATTTGATCAAATCAACAAGTTATGGTAGAGTGCAGTAATCATATCGCATGCTATCCCATAATGAATACATTTCCCCTTCCAATTGGAAAAGAGATTCCATGACCATAAAGCATATGAAAGGTGATGTGCTAATGGCAAGGCAAGGGAATGAACAATACAGTAGTAGAGTACACAGATCAATGATAGGACGGTGAGAGTTATGGTTATAATGAGAGAAGAGTGTACAAAGATAGTTATGAATAAAAGATAAGACGCTTTGGATTGATGATAAGTTATGAAAAAAAGAGAAAAACAACAACAATATGCCAAAAAGATGCTTTACTGATGGTATTATAACTGAAAATGATGTGATTGATCATAAAACAATTTCTCATGCATAAAGGTTCAAAACAGGGAAAAAAAATTAAGGAAATAACTTCTCTGTTAAAAAGAAAAAATAAGAAGAGGGTATTATAGTAATAATTGACGATAAGATATAAATTTAATACCATAAGCAGAGCCTCTGCTGCCAGCAGGCGTCCATAGCCTCGGCAGGGTTTCTTTTTAACCCATATGAGCCAGGATCCTCAATTTATAAATGGAGAGTTCCAATGTTGTTCTACAGAAGAGATCAGTGTGCTGGCGTGGTAACCAGATAACCACACTGCCATTCACTGGGATGTAGCAAAAGTGATCAGGCCGACTCGTGATGAGACCTCCTGTTCCAAGGATAATTTGGCTATCCAATGGATCATAACCCTGGTGTGGTGGCCATAATGGGAATGTCACTTTGTTACAGCCTTATGAAGATGGTAGGCTAGCTCATAATGAGACCCCCTATCCTCCATCTGCGAACAAAATTTTGTTGTTATTACACATTTTTATGATGAAAAGAGGGAGGCTTAGTACTCCTTAAGAGTAGGGATGGTGGAAGAAGTTGAACGTGTCAATAGAAAAAAGTATACCCATAATCTCATTTATTACAGACATAGAAGATTATAACCAGGAAGGGTGGAACCAACATGGTATTAAGATGATCAATCAATATCATGTTCAATAGAAAATAATGCAGTAAAGTAGTATATAAATAATTGTGTCCTTTTTGAAAAGAATCTATCATCAAGGAGCTATCCTGTTCAAGATCATAACGTGAATGATAATAAATCACTTCAAAAGAATCTATAATTATTGTCCTCATAAAAGTAGTGTACTTCATGCCATGAAAGAGAATGAAGAAAATGTGGTTGAGATGAACTACGAATAATCCCACAAGAGAAAGGAAATGTTGCTCTCAAAAATACTCCCAAAGTGTTGCTTTTTTGAAGGAACAACAAAAACACTAAAAAATAAAGTGGTGTTCTGTGTAGAGAACAACAACGAAAATGCATACCAAAAAAACAAAAATACATACAAAAAGTTTGAAAATGCAAATGTCGTTCCTTTGGAAAAAGGAACAACAAAAGCTAAAAATGTCATTCCTTTAGAAAAGGAACAACAAAAACGCGCGTTCCTTTCCTTTGGAAAAGAAACAACAAAAATCAAAAGTGTCGTTCCTTTGGAAAATGAATAACAAAAATACAAGTGCCGTTCCTTTGGAAAAGGAATAAAAAAAATGAAAAGTGTCGAAGTGCTATTCTTTTCGAAAAGGAACAAAAAAACGTGAAAGTGAAGAAGTGATGTTCCATTCAAAAAGGAACAACAAAACGTGAAAGTGCAGAAGTTTTGTTCCATTCAGAAAGGAACAACAAAACGTGAATGTGCAAAAGTGTTGTTCCATTGGAAAAGGAACAACAAAACATGAAAGTGCAGAAGTGTTGTTCAATTGGAAAAGGAACAATCGAACGTGAAAGTGTAGAAGTGTTGTTCCATTTCGAAAAAGAACAACAAAAAGTGAAAGTGCAGAAGTGTTGTTCCATTCGAAAAGGAATATCAAAACGTGAAAGTGCAGAAGTGTTGTTCCATTCGAAAAGGAACATCAAAGCGTGAAAGTGCAGAAGTGTTGTTCCATTCGAAAAAGGAACTACAAAACGTGAAAGTGCAGAAGTGTTGTTCCATTTCGAAAAGGAAAAGCAAAACATGAAAGTGCAGAAGTGTTATTCCATTTCGAAAAAGGAACAGCAAAATGTGAAAGTGCAGAAGTGTTGTTCCATTTCGAAAAGGAACGACAAAATGTGCTGCTTCATTTTGAAAAGGAACAAAAAAACATGAAAGTGCAGAAACGTTGTTCCATTTCGAAAAGGAACAACAAAACGTGAAAGTGTAGAAGTGTTGTTCCATTTCGAAAAGTAACAACATCTGTTCCATTTTGAAAAGGAACAACAAAAATAACCATGAAAAAAGGAACAACAAAAGGAACGACTGACCCAAAAGGTGCTATTCCTTTGGAAAATGAATAGCAAAATGAAAATGTTGTCCCTTTGAAAAAGGAACAACATGAATGACAAAAATGCATACAAATGATGTCCCTTCAGAAAAGGAATAGCAAAATGCACAATCATAAAATGCAAGCACGCAAAGAATGAATTAGTTGTTCACTGCATTAATGCTGAGGATGGGTTACAGTTTGAATGAAGCAATACCTGAAACACAAAATATAAGAGAAATCAGAAAAGAAACAACAAAAGGCAGTATCTAAATAAATAAATTAAGTTACAACAACTATGATATTATCTAAAAAAAATGATCTCTTTGAAAAATGTTTTGGCACCAATGATAAGACATGAATATTGAAATTGAAATCAATTCTTTATTTGTTCTATTATGAATCTGCTGGGTAATGAGTTGGATGAAACTCCCTTTGTTTCATTAAAATTTCTTTCAAAAATCACTCGTCCATAAATTGACCTTCTTTATTTTACGAGGACCTGCAAAAAAACGAGTGTCTACCTTCAATAAAACATTAAATCATGGAGAAAAAGAGGTGATCAGGCTCCCCTAATCCAGAATTATGCAAAAAAATAACAAATAGTTACTCTGTATAACAAATCCATTGAGAGAATAACAAAGTAAAATTTATTTGTCACCTGCGGGAGAGCAGTGGTTGACCATACTAACCAGCAGTGTTTTAATCACAACTTCTTGTTTTTTGTCCAAATTGAGTGATTCCAAAGCCAAATGAGAGCTAATTCAAAGGTTTATCTCCAATAGCAACAGGTTTTAGAAATTCAATTATATGATATGTCAATTTTAGTTAGAACAACCTGCATAACAGAGTCATTTTCGATTACCCAGCTTAGACCAACAGTTAATGTTTTAAGCATAGATTTTTCATTTGATGTTGGATTAGAATGATTCAAATTGGAAATGAAATTATATTCATTTATGTATCTCAAATAGAAACATTTTTGGAAGACAAGAAGAATTGATAGGTCAAATACTGTAAGGAACAGTCAGAAAGACATAGTTTTAAGCGTGTTGATTTACGATAGACAGTTTGTATTTTGATCATAACTTCTCCATACGATATAGAAAGTGAGTGATTCCAATTGCATTGTATACTAGATTCATAGGGGAATATACCATAGTAACAGGTTTTAAAAATTCAAACATTTAGGCCTCCAAAAACCGACTGTCCCAACTCTGTTCCTTAGCTGCCCACTAGACACCCTGTCAATGTTTTGTTTCTAACTTTTTCATTTCAAATCCAATTGAGTGATTCAAATTGTGTTCGAAAGTAGACATCAAGGGCTACTTAGGATAGAAACAGATTTTAAAAATATTCAGTGTTTTTCCCTCAAAACATTACTGTCCCAACTATTTTTCTAGAAATCTCATCAAGCCCACAAGCCAAAAAATGATATTCAAGCATTTTTTCATATTGATGATAAAAATGAATATAAGTGTTTGTAGAATTTTTATTTCTATTATAAATCATCTGCATACACAAATGAATTGAAACATTTATCATCGATGTTGATTTCCATAGCATGTTGCAACAAAAAACAACTAGTTTTACATAAAAAAAACAAAATGCATTTATTTATTCCCTTATTTATTTTATTTTCTACACTAACCTATTTTGATTTGAAAAATGAATATGACTTCGTATATGAGTACTTCCAGTGAAGCCATCTTCGAAATAGGGCTTCATGTATGCACATACCCAAATTTGAAAAATGCATATTAATGAATATTAGGGTATGAGAAGCCAACTTCCCTTGAAAAGATGTTATAAAAAATTGTTGAAGCATAGAGTGATGTTGCAAACAAATGATGGAGTGAAACCAATCTTCAATGTATCCATTACTTTCTTGATTTCTCATATCCATCAGATCACGAAGTTCTTGAGCTTTTAAAATAGCTTGTTGATACATACTATAAGAAACCTCATTTTCTTCCATAGCTTTTACAATTTTTGTGTTTGAAACATTCTGAATCTCATTGTAAGTTTTCTCTAATGGTGCATGTGAGATAGAATGGGTGGGAAGGGTGAGTAAATTTGGTAGTTCAACATTGTAAGAATGTTGTACTGGTTTATTGTGGTGAGGGTGTGGAATTAGTTGAGCAGGAAAATGTGTAAGGAATGGAGCATTGTGATGATGTGGTTGGTTGGGTTGAGTGGATAAATTTGATATGCAAGTAGGATGTTGTGGAAGAGCTGGTGGAGAATATGGAGAATGTGCTTGTGCTACAAGATGAAGGAGAGTAGTCATGCTAAGGTGAACCATGCCAAACTTGTAGATAAGATTGGTGGCTATATTGAAATTGACATGGCTGCCCTAGAACATGAGTATTCCATAATGGATTATGCAAGTAAGAGAATGAAGAGGAAGTGTTTTGAACCATACCTATTGACCTTGTTGCAACTTCCCCATCTATTTAATATGCTACTTCCAAATCAGATAAGGAAGAACAACCATCTATGGTATGCTCCTTTTGATCATGAGGGTAAAACACTTCATCAAATTTTTTATTTTTATGAACCTGCAAAACATCCAATTTTGAATTTAGAGAGATAATAAAACCAACTTTAAAATTTTCAAGTAAATCATTGATTTCAGCTCCTATGTCTCTTGTTCTTGTAGCAGATTTGGAAAACAAAGAACAAACATCTCTAGCATTCTTACCAGCCTTGGAGATTCCTCTTGAATACCTTATGCACAATTCACAAACATCATCATATGATAACTGAAAAACATCACCTTTTCCTATCAAATTTAAGAGCTCTAAAAATTCATCTTTGATTCCTTTAAGAAGGAGTGTTTTTAAGATCTCTTTTTGCAAATGCTTATGCTTTGATTTTTGAAGGTTGTATTAAAATCGATCTACATAGTCCTCCAAACTTTCATCTTCCCCTTGCATCATACCAAAAATATCTTCATTGGATTTGCAATAGTCTTGGTACTTCTTCAAGAATATATTCTTCATGTCCTCCCATGATTGGATGCAATTCCCACCTAGGCTCATGAACCATCGGAGAGCTGCTCCTTTTAGAGTAAGAGGAAACACTTTCAACCTTTGATAGTTAGTGTAATAATCATATCCTCTACAAAGTATTTCCAACTCAAATAAGAATGTATGTGGATCTTCATTTGCTAAACCATGAAAATTTGGTAAAGATGGGGATGTGCATTTGTGTCACTCCTCCTAGATCTTTGATAGGAAATTCAAAAGTAGAAACGTGAGCCATTTCTTACTATAATATAATATGTTCTTCATGTGTTTCTTTCGAGGCTCCTTTTTCAAATGTTCCTGTCAATTGGTTAGTGAAATGGGTGGTGCTTACATCACCATTTGAGTGAAATCATGTGATTCGTTTTTCAAAATTTCTATTTATCCCTAGTCATTCACACAAAAATTCAAACATCTATTTCTACTCTAAGTTCTTTAACAGTTCTGTTGAAAAGCGGGCGGGGGAGTAGGGATTTTACATGCTCCGTACGTAGGTTCTTACCTAACAGACACTCACCGGATCCACACTACTCTTTTAAAAATGGCTACACTCTCCCCAGAAATGGTGCCAAAATGTAGAGCTATAAAAAGGGTCTCTTTCACCTCTAATTACCTCACATTAATTGTCAACCTAGGGACAACTTTTTATTTCAAGAGTGTACTCAGTCTGAGGCAGGTATTTGCTCAAGAGTAATGTTTTGCAGTATAGTGCTTAAAGTCCAAAAGTAAATGAATGCTTGAAAGAAAATCTACTTACAATAAAATACCTTTAAGCCTAAATCATTCATTCGGAAAAACAAGAAATCTATCAGTGATGGGTCCAGTAAGAATAACTCATCCCTTTGGAAACTGGTGTAACCAAAAGTAATCAAGGAACAGATCGTCAATCTGGGGACTAGACAACAAATTCCAATGCCCACTACAGTTTCAGATCGTTTTGCACACCAAAGCAATCAATAACGCAAATAACATAAAATGGAACGACATATAAGAAATGGAACAACAATTAAGAAATAGAACAACAAACCTGAAATGGAACAACAAACAAGAAACCATAACAGCAATTAAGTTTAAGAAACATCAACGCCTTAGTCTACAAAATCAAATGCAGTCAATCATATCCTACGGAAATCAAATGGCAATCCCTTATCTTTAAAGATGAATCGAATAGCACACGGTAAATATAACAACACTAATTAATGATAGAATATGGAACAATGCTTGAAAGCCAAATACAAATGCATAATAACTTAACACACGGCACACCTTAATAGTAATCTGGTCTTGGTAATCCGATTATTAGTCTTAGTTATAGAGAATACGACTGTATGTTGGAATGGAACGACAACGTTCATAGATTCAACAATCACAAGGAAATATAATCCCTAAGATGAATTCAATAATACCAATTAAAGAGTGTTACAACACGGATATGCTGTAATTGAAAAACAATACATTCTATAAGGATCAACAGCATTATATCAATGATTAAAAGAATAGCAATGCAATAGAACGATATTACTCAATTGAACATAAATCAGATATAACAGAACCATGATGTAAAATAATAGAACATACCAGATTACCAAATAAAGCTGATAATGAAAGCCACGCTTAAACCAAAAATATAATATACAACAGCAGCACAATCCACCAGAGGCTGGGCCCTTAGCCGCTAGCAGATGCTGCTAGGCTACTTCAGACGAGAGGAATGAACAACAACTCCCAAATCATATATTAATCATTAAATGGTGAAATCATTACAACAGTTGAAGCTTTGAGACTTACAACATGAAACAATCCTTTCTTCCTCCTATCCTATCATGAATTCTTGATTCTAAATCTCTATTTCTAAATCCTCAATTCTCCTTTCTCTTAGCCATCTTTTTCCATCAATTCTCCCTCCTCCTCTATGATCTTTGTTTTTATTTAAATAAAGAGTACATAGAAATTACAATATAGATAATTACAGCATGATTCTATTACAAAATTGGATTGTTTCCAACCATTTGATCAACAAGAAGATATATTTCCATCCATCTCTAAACAAGAGCAAGATGAATTTAGCTTTGCAGCTGAGATTTGGAGGATGGCTGCAACAACAAATATGAGAAAATCATGCTCAAAGAACCTCTCGTTTCTCTCAGTACAAGTCGAATTTGGGCAAACCGTTCTCTTTTAAAATTAATTGGGTCCGTTTTGGACAAAACCCATGTTATGGATTTTCCATATTCTTCTTCATTGGCTCAGCATTGTAACCGCAAAATTGTCACTTCTTATTCCAACGAATTTCTGAGTTGGCACATTTAATGGTAAAATCTTCAATCTAGAAATTATCTTGGAGGTTAAAAATGGTAAATAATGTTACAACTAATTTATTGAAACTATCATTGATAAAATAATTCATAATCATCAATTTATTAGAAACAAAGAAGAATAAATAATATTCATTCATAAGAGCATAAATCATTATAAAATATAATTATATGATAAACCGTGATTAATAACATGATAAAGAAAAGTGAAAATGGATGAAATAAGTGTTAAAAAGGTGGTCATATTCACGGCCCAATACACCCCCACACCGAATATATTGCATGTTGTCATGCAACAAAAACTGAATATGTTGCATGTCCTCATGCAACCCAAAGACAAAACCCATGTGTTAACCAAGCAAAAAAATTTGTTCATCTCAACTCATAGAAGAAATGAATTCTTCCTCACTTAATGAATATTCAATTTTAGCAATCTTGATGAAGGCATAGCAATGAAGTCGCAGCAAAATATGATATAAGTGACAACAACCTTCATTAACCATTTTCCCAAAAGCTATGAATATGATTTTCTTGAAATATATTAATTCTTCTATGATCCAAAAATCAGATCATTTTGATGCACGGATCATGAGATATAAACAAAATGTTTGTAGTTGAGAGTGCATGATTTCCGAAATTTTATGAACCAATTTAACTTGAAATTATCTGGGTATGTGTATTTTAATAATATGTCTGTGTTTTCCAGAAATCAGAAGAATTGAATTCATATTTTTTAAAAGTATTATGGAAATCAATTTCTGCACTGTAATTGTATGCCTTAAATGAGAAAGAAAGTAGAAAACATCCATCATGCGTAGAAATTCCTTCCCCTCTCTGAAGAATTAGCAGGCCCTCATGCAATGCTAGAAAAAAAATAGAGGTGGTTGCTACCAGTTGTTGAATTCTATGCTTGGTGTAAAACAACATGGAATAAGGGAGGTGTTGAGAATGAAGAAGGAGAGTAATGGATGATAAAGAATATGAATGACAGGGTTATAAGAAAGAAATGAATGAAAGCAGCACTCCCCCAAGATGATATGCTACTGTAAAAAAAGGGGAAGTGGTAAAGGTGTGGACTGAAGGATGATAAATAATGTTGAATGGATTTTCATTAAATTCTCCTAATTTTGTAATAAATCAGAAAATTATGATATTTTGCCTCAAGTTTTACCTCGAAAACAAAAATTTTGGACTGACATATATGTACTGGCAGTTGTTGAAGCTGATGTAGGAAAAGTTGGTGTTGAAAGTGATGCAAAAGATGGAATCTAGGTAAGCACATAATGTCTGAAGAATTGTTCATGTTCACAAGTTGCTCGAGCCTCTTTCATTAGTTGCAATAGTGTGGTCATGTTGCAAATAGAATTCTTGCCCATACTTGTTGTTCTCCTGTAAACAAATCACTATTTTGTAAACAATGTTCTTGAATCCATAGTGTCAGTTTTGAATGGCAATAGATGAAGATGCATGCAAAAATTTCAATCAGAAAAATTGATGTATACATGCAATACTAATATTTTGTCAAATCAACAAGTTATGGCAGAGTACAGTAATCATATCGCATGCAATCCCCTAATGCATACATTCCCCCCTCTAATTCGAAAAGGGATTCCATGACCATAAAGCATATGAAAGGTGTTATTTTGACAACAAGGCATAGGAATGAACAATACAACAATAAATGAAGGAGAGTACACATATCAATGATAGGACAACGAGAGCTATGGTTATAATGAGAGCATAGTGTATAAAGATAGTTATGAATAAGAGATAGGATGTTTTGGATTGATGATAAGTTATGAAAAAAGAAAAAAAAACGACAATATGCCAAAAAGATGCTTACTGACGGTATTCTAGTTGAAAAATGATGTGATTGATCGGAAAACAATTTCTCATGCGTAAAGGTTCAAAATAGGGAAAAAAATTAAGGAAATAACTTCTCCGATAAAAAGAAAAAATAAGAAAAGGGTATTATAATGATAATTGACGATAAAATATAACTTCAATACCATAAGCGGAGCCTCTGCTACCAGCAGGCGTCCATAGCCTTGACAAGGTTGCTTTTTAACCCATATGAGCCAGGATCCTCAATTTATAAATGGAGAATTCCAGTGTTGTTCTACATAAGAGATCAGTGTGCTGGCGTGGTAACCAGATAAACACACTACCATTCACTAGGAGGTAGCAAAAGTGATCAGGCTGGCTCGTGATGAGACCTCCTGTTCCAAGGATAATTTGGCTATCCAATGGATCATAACCCTGGTGCGGTGGCCATAATGGGAATGTCACTTTGTTACAGCCTTATGAACATGGTAGGCTGGCTCGTATTGAGACCCCCTATCCTCCATCTGCAA
Organism: Pinus taeda; assembly: GCA_000404065.3. Lineage (NCBI taxonomy): Eukaryota > Viridiplantae > Streptophyta > Pinopsida > Pinales > Pinaceae > Pinus > Pinus taeda. The sequence continues at coordinate 176,191 of APFE031384617.1, read as the reverse complement.
ACAAAATTTTGTTGTTATTGCACATTTTTATGACAAAAAGAGGGAGGCTAAGTACTCCTTAAGAGTAGGGATGGTGGAAGAAGTTGAACATGTCAATAGAAAAATATATACCCATAATCTCATTTATTACAGACAGAGAAGATTATAACCAGGAAGGGTGGAACTAGCATGGTATTAAGATGATCAATCAATATCATGTTCAACAGAAAACAATGCA
>APFE031384617.1:152144-175913 GCA_000404065.3 Pinus taeda | reverse complement strand
AGACAGAGAAGATTATAACCAGGAAGGGTGGAACTAGCATGGTATTAAGATGATCAATCAATATCATGTTCAACAGAAAACAATGCAGTAAAGTAGTATATAAATAATTGTGTCCTTTTTGAAAAAAATCTATCATCAAGGAGCTATCCTATTAATAATTCGCTTCAAAAGAATCCATAATTCTTGTCCTCATAAAAGTAGTGTACTTCATGTAATGACGGAAGGAACGAATAGGGCTCTCATGGTGATAGCTAGGGTTTAATAGCTCTTTCTAGTTTCAGTTCTTGCCACGGCTCTCTCTGCAGTCGTTGACTAGAGCTTATGCTGGAATCTGTGTTTCTCTCGGGGGTGTTTTTGTCAAGAAACCGAGATTCACGCGGGTCTGGAAGCTGTCTTCTCTCGCCTCGAAGCCCTGCTTCGACAGGGTCAAGGGCTGACCAGTAGCATGGAGGCGGAGGGGTTCAATGGGGACCCTACTTTCAAGCAAATAGTCCTACAGAAACTGAAAAATGATAGAAAGGAAGGGGTCAGAATCTTAGGGCTGGACAACAGCAATCATCCTGGTAGTGGAGACAGGGTTCAATCTCAAGGGAACATTGACAAGACAAAAGAAACAACGCAGGGCATAGGCCCAGAAACTGATAACCTGACAGGAACTAAAGACAAAACTCCTGTAATAATTAATTCCTTAGAAAACAAGAAACGACAAGAGCAGGATGAAAAGAAGAAAACAGGGAACAAACAAGGCAGGCCGGTAAAGGAGGGGGAACCTATTTCAAACCCGAACACACTCTCTTCAAGCAGTGGATCCTGCAAACCGAAAAAGACCAAAAGCTTACGGGTAGTTATTACGGACCCAGAAATTCAAGCTTATAGGGAGCACATGGCGGAACGAGCTATCATTTACAAGTTCATGGGTATTTGGCTGTCGGGAAAAGCTTTATGTCATTGGATAAAACTACATTCGAAACCTTGAGGAGATGTTCAAGTTCACCTAGGAGCCAAAGGCTTCTTCACTGTGGTCTTCGCCAACCTCGAAGACAAGGATCGAATTTTTGAAGGTGGCCCGTATTTTATGGCTTTAGCAGGATTGTATTTAAGACCCTGGAAGCCGAACTTTGCCCCGGAGAAGGAATCCTTTACCCAAGTCCCAGTTTGGATACGCTTATTCTCTGTTCCTATAGACTACTGGGGGCTGACTGCTCTGAAGAAAATTGATGACAAGTTGGGTACTTTCATCAAAGCCTCTGAAGCAACTCTCCAGAAAAGATACACTTCTTATGCCCGGATTTGCGTTGAAATGGATGTCTCCGGTGCACTACACGAAGGAATTTGGCTGGAATACAGGGACGAGGAATACTTTCAGGATATAGACTATGAGCAGATTCCCTTTCGCTGCCGAAAATGTCATGAACATGGGCATATGTTAAGGGATTGCCCAAAGATCAAGAAGGAGCAAGAAATCGATTCAGTTTAAGCCCACAAAGACACAAAAGTCTTCCTCAAACCCAAATCCAAACACAGAGAAAATAGAAGAAAGAATATCAGAGGAAATGGGGAAAGAAATATCCACAACAACCCGTTTGTGCTCCTAGACCCGGAAACTGACTCAAAAGAAAAACACAAAGCTCCAACTTCAGGAGCAGAAAACGAAGAAAAAGAAACACCCACAGAGAAGGATATGCCTGCAGAGAACTTTAACAATGAAGTTCAAATGCAGGAGAGAACAAAGGATACGGAGGAAGAAATGGATATGTTAACCAGTGATGGCGGTAGCGAAGAACAAGACTGGGAGAATGCGCTAGCAAGAGAAGGTCTGAACCTACCAACAATGGCTGAAAACTGGAAAGCCAAAGGGATAGAAAACACGTCGGAGGAAGAACTCAGAATAGTTAATGACCTCTTCATAGCAAGGCAAAGAGCATTATTGGAAAGGGAGAACAGGAAGCTAGGTGTGGCGAAAGGAAATAGTTCTCATTCAAAAAGCCCCCTATGGAAAACATCCAGTTCCAAACAAAAGAAGGGAAGAGGTCGGAAAAAAAGTGGGGAAGCACTACAAGAGTTAGGCATGATCATGTTAAACTCAGGGAAAATGAAGGCACTCACTGCCTTAGATTTCTTCCAATAATTATCAGTTTTCTATGAAGATAATCTCGTGGAATGCCAGAGGGCTCAACAGCCAGGCGAAATACAGGATTTTAAAATGGAAAATCCAATGTCATAAACCAGAAATCATGTTTTTACAAGAAACAAAATGCAGCAGCCCCAACATCACCAATCTATGCAGAAAACTGGGAGATCACATAGAAGTCCTAGAAAATGAAAGTCAAGGCAGAGATGTAGAAATTTTGAATAATTTAACACATATTCAACAGAGATTATCCTGATCATGTACTATTGTGGAAAACATACACAATACATAAGCTCCTCTACGTTGATCATCAATATAGCAGCATCAATAACAATAAAACATCAAGAGCATTCACACATTAACACAGTATGTATCCCGGGGAAAGCATCTCGCTAAAAACCCCAACTATCTGTATATTAATGATTGAGTCATGTAACATTACACAGCATAATACTTCTCACAAGTATCTCCACCTCTGTTACACACAATACAGCTCAGATCTGAATCAATCACTGGCTCAAATCTCTTTCGCTGCTTGCCTGCCTCCGCTGCTCAATACCTGCTCAAGAACTGGTGATAATTCCAAGGCAGCCACGTCTTTCCTTGGCTAAATCACGTGAGAACAAGCTACAATTTGGGAAAACTCATTGGCATACTCAATCCCCTGATTTGTGCAAGATCTGGTGCACAACTATAGTCACAACTGATAGCAATCTGATTCTCTAACACCGGTCCCTGCTGAACTGAACATGCACTGACATGCAACTGAGTTAACTGATGTATTCATTAGTTGTATTATGAGTTAATAACTTGCGAATTAATTAATAACTAATTCACCCAACTCATCTCTAGTCTATTCGCCAGTTAGACTAAATACAACCAGTTTAACAAAGCTAAACTGAACACAACTCCATCAACTGCACCTCCAGTCCACTAAACTCAACTAACTTGAGTTCTAACTGAAGTCATGCATGCAAATATTCAACTAACCCATAAGAACCACGTATTTCCTTCATGCAATTGCATGTGCCACATCCGTAGCTCGAACTGAAGTGCTCCAAGAGAATAAGATTTAGTTTATAGTCCAAATATTATATTGTGAGATAATAATATTTGACTTTTCTATTTTTGACAGCCAGTCTAAAAATAGACTTGATCAGTCACACTGTGATCACTCACACTTTCATCAAAAATAGAAGTCCATCTATTTTCTCAACTTGATCAATCATCCATAAACAGCAACCTGCAATCCATAGACATGATCCATATGTCTAAAAATAGACATAGTCTAAAAATAGACTTGCGCCAAAAATAGCCTGCGGGCCCACTTAGTGAAGGCGACTCTTTTCACTAAGCTCCATAATATTGTTGCAATCTCAACAAGAGAAGGAGGCCTTGCCACCATCTGGGATTCAAGGGAAATCCAGATGCTTTCGGCGGAAGCCAACAAGCACTTCATGGCGACCGTATTCCAACCCATAGGTAACTCTGGTTCCTTCCTCTGTGTCAACATTTACAGTCCTTAGAAACTAAAAGATAAGTTATCTTTTTTAGAAGCTCTTTATAAAATTATTAGAAGATATCCAGTTTCAAAGTGCATTTTGGGGGGTGATTTCAATATGATAACAACCCTGTTGGAAAAAAAAGGAGGTCTAAGAAAACTAAACAGAGATGCGGAAGCCTTCGCCACGTTCATTGAGACCGCCAAACTTGTTGATGTCTACCCCAAAACTGGTTCCTTCACTTGGAACAATCGAAGGGGAGGTGACAAGCTAATAGCCTCCCACCTGGATAGATTCTTAATATCAGAAAGCATCATAATGGATGGTACCACAGTTGAATCAGACATCCTTCCTAATGGGGGATCGGATCACTGGCCAATCTCGCTCATTTTTGAAGTTTCAAGTACCCCTAGGAATAAAACTTTTCGGTTTGAAAAGTTCTCGTTAGACCACCCCAACTTCCAGGAAATGGTAAAGAAATGGTGGTCGAAACCTTTGGAGCACAGTGGATCCAAAATGTTCAATCTCCAAAAGAATTTAAAAATGACCAAACAACAAATAAAAGAATGGAACAAAACTGTCTTTGGAAACATATTCCAGGAGAAGATAATCCTCGAGAATAAACTGGAACAGATCCATAGAGAAGGCGCAACAGGGAACCTCAGTGCTGAGGCTCTGGAGCAGGAAAAAATTCTCTCGCAGCAATGGCATAATCGCTGTTCTCAAGAAGAAACCCTATGGAAACATAAATCAAGGATTTAGTGGTTAAAAGAGGGAGAGATGAACACCAAATTCTTCCACAGATTGGCACTAGACCGCAGAAGCAGTAACAAAATTCTAGAACTGAAAAACGATACAGGGGAAATCCTAAAAAATCACAATGAAATATCTGCACTACTCTCGGATCACTTCAAATCGATTGCTCAGGAACCTCATATAAACAGAGAGAAAGCCATCAAGGAACTAACTGCAACCATCCCAAAGACCATAACTACAGACCAGAACTGGGCCCTGTGTAGGGAAATTTCCATGGAGGAAATAGAGGAAGCTATCAGAAGCATGCCTAATGATAAGGCCCTAGGGCCAGATGGGTTTACCATTAATTTCTATAAAGCCTGCTGGAGTATTGTTAAACAGGATGTGTGGGAGGTGGTGGAAGATTCCAGATGTTCGGGAACTATTCTCAAATCCCTCAACTCTACCTTTCTTGCACTCATACCTAAAGTTGAAGAAGCCAAAACCCCTGACAAATTCAGACCTATTGCCTTATGTAATGTCATATACAAGATTGTATCAAAAGTGATAGCTAGCAGATTGAAAACAATTCTCCCATGCATTATCTCTGAGGAGAAATCAGGATATGTGGAGGGCAGACAAATTTTCGACAACATCCTTTTAGCTCAGGATATGATTCATTCCCTACATTCAAGGAAAGAGGCAGGAATGCTGATGCAATTAGATCTCTCAAAGGCCTAAGACAAAGTCAGCTGGAAGTACCTCGAAGCAGTTCTAAAAGCGTTTGGCTTTTGCAATACTTGGATTAAGTGGATCATGGCTCTAATCAAATCTCCAAGGTATTCCATCCTTGTCAATGGAGCTCCCTCTGCTCCCTTCGCTCCTTCCAGAGGTATCGGGCAAGGAGATCCCTTATCCCCTTTTCTCTTAATCATCCTAATGGAAGGCCTCAGTCGTACCATAGCTAAGAAGAAAGCGGAAGGTAAAATACGAGGTCTTTAGCCCATAAGATCGCTTCTAGCTACCACGCACCAACAGTTTGTCGACGATATTATGTTACATGGCACTCCCACAGTGAAGGAGGCGGTTTCTTACAGGGAAACGCTAGACCTCTTCAGCGAGGCCTCTGGTATGGAAATTAATTTCTCTAAATCAACTATCTTCTTTTTTAATACCCACCTGGCTGTTCAATCTCATCTAGCCCAGCTTTTAGGATTTAGGATTGGCTCCCTACCTTCGAAATGCTTAGGGGCTCCTCTGACTCTCAAACCCTGGAAAAAAGAGCATTGGGAGAAAATTCTCGCCAACCTGAAGAAAAAATGTTCACACTGGACGAACAGAGCTCTAAATTTAGCAGGTCGACTAGTCCTAACCAAAGCCGTCTTTCAAGCCATTCCGCATTATCTTCTCTCATTGCTCCCCACTCCCAAAGGAATTCTGCAAACGATAAGAAACATCCAACGTTCATTCCTTTGTAGCGGAAATGGTGAGAAGAAAAAGTGGGCTCTTGTTGCCTGGAACAAACTCTGCATGTCAAAATATAGGGGAGGGTTGAATCTAGTTGATCCAGAGGTTGTCAACCGAACTTGTGGAGCTAAATTATGGTGGAGATGGATTGAAAACCCTACCTTACCTTGGGCCAAGCATTGGAAAGAAAAATATGTCCCGGATTGTGACATTCAGGAACTCATCAGACTGCAAGAAACCCCGGAAGTCTCACCCATATGGAATCATGCCAAGCGAAACAAAAATTTTGTTCAGGAGAACAGCTTTTGGGAAATTCGTAACGGCAGGCTAGCTCTGTTCTGGGAGGATGCTTGGCAATAGCTACCCAAACTCGACTCTCTAGAATTACTAAATATAAAGCAAACATATCAAGCTCGGGGTAGATACAAATTTAACCAATACTGGCATCAGTACAGCACAGACGAAAATTGGAGGGACTGGATTAACTTTAACCATGAGAATACAGAGGCCAACAATCACACAGTTCAACATTTTATTGAGCGCATCCTTAAAAGAAAGATCAGGAAAACAGAAGAGGATGACAAACTCAGGTGGGGTCTCAAGGGAAATGGCAATTTCTCACTGAAAGAAGCCAAAAATATTTTAGAAAAGAACGAACAGGGAGAGATCCTGCCCTGGAGTAACAAAGTTTGGGATAATCTTCTATGGCCCAAAATCAGAACTTTCTTATGGCTCTTGATGAGAAATAAGACCCTTACCTGGGACAATCTTTGCAAGAAAGGCTTCGAGGGACCCTCTCGGTGCCCTATGTGTCTTGAGGAACTGGAATCATTGAACCATCTTTTCAACACCTGTGAATGGGCATCGCAATTATGGTGCTGGATGGAAGGGATCCTCAACAGCTCACACCGGCAAATAGATTCAATTCACAACACTATTCTGAATTGGAGAACTGACTTTTCGGGAACACAAAGAGTCGACTACATTTGGAAATCGCCACCAGGATTTCTACTTTGGTCTATATGGAAGGAGCACAATCGAAGAATTTTCTAAGACTAGTACAGGAACATCAATTTCTCAAAAGACAGCATAATAACCAACATCCAGCAATTAATTCAAACCAAATGTAGATCGGAAAGCAATGAAAAGCCTACAGCTCTGGACTTACGAATTTTAAAAAGTTTCCGGCTGGAGGGAATTGTCAATCATTCTGCTCCGCAACACAGAACTCCACCACCCTCACTAAGCGATACTTGGCAATGCCCACCGATTGGAGGTCTCAAATTGAATTTTGATGGGGCGTTGCGTGCCAACCCTAGTTTTGCTGGAATTGGAGGTGTTATACATAATCAGCAGGGAGACATACTGCATATCTACTACAGAGCGCTTGGAGAAACCACTAACAATGAAATGGAATTTGCGGCCCTGGAACAGGGTCTTAGAATTGCAAATTCACGAAGCCTCCACAACCTAATTGTGGAAGGGGACTCCTCTCTGGTCATTGCCACAGTGCAAAAATTACAGAGGGGGATCCAAGCTAACAAGGCCATCAAGCATTGGAGATTAGCCAAAGTCACTAAGAGCATTGCGGAACTCATGGATGGCATGCAGGGTCTTGTCTTCCAGGCGATCCGACGTCGGGAAAACAGGGTGGCGGATTACCTGGCGAACTGTGGAGTAGACAGTCAGGGAAGTAGATGGGACATCTATTGGGAGGAGGTGACCTGTCCGAATTTGAAAACCTGATGCACACAGCTGGCGCAACAAGACGTGACCAACAACGACCGAGCCTAACCGGTAACGGTCCTTTTCACCGGCTCCATCAAACAGAAAACGGGAGCAATAAACAGCTATTCCATCACACCTACAAAAGGATTGGATAGAAGAAGTGGCGGCTATCAGTGCGGGGCAGAACCAAGCATTGGAACCATCAACAGAGATCGTGCCACGAGGTTATCGATAAGACCCGTTTGAGAAGAAAGGACAAGCACTTCATCCTTAAGAGAAAGGCAATCAGAAATTCTGATGCGCTTGCTGGAGAAGATTATGAGAATCGTGTGAACACCTTCAATATTAATTGCAATAGTACCACTTCTCTCGCCCCTATGGAAAGCCTCTCTCGAGCGTTTTCCATGCCTCCAAGCTATTTAACAAGGGGGTTGAGTGCGGATTCCACCACCTCTACCCTCAGTTCAGTCAGCACCAACAACAAGCAAGCTCAGGAAAGGCCGTGCCATAACAAGTCGCGTAAGATTAAAATGGATGCGTCCAGCTACAGATGTGCAGGGGCTAACCAGGATCTGCGTAATGCGCATAACATCTATGTTACGAGAGCCTCAACAAGAAGCAAACGTAAAATTGCTGAGTTGGAGGCTAAAGTCAAGCAGGAAGAAGGTACCAAGCAGGAGGGAGCGGCGGCAAATGAGGTCGATTGGATTTGTGACCCGAGCACACCAGCTAAAAGAGCTACCCAGTTCATGCGAACGAAGGCGGAAAGTTGGAGGATGAAAACTCTCCTGGCGAAAGCCCTGGACATGAAGGAAGCCGATAAGCAGAACACGGAGAAGGAGCACCCTGCCTCGGGCGGTCAACCTGGTAATCCCTCCGTTAGCCAGGAGTCTCTGGACCGCAGAATCTTGGCCGTTCAGGAAGGGGTGGAGATTGTCAACAAAAATCTCACCCTGCTCATCAGGCTGCTTAGGCAAACTATTAGCCCGGACCCTGTGGTACAGGAGCAGAAGATGAAGGAAGCCCAGAACTTCCAATCCATGCAGGATCTGCAAGACAAAATGGATAAACATTTCCTTGATGTGGGTCTGGACATCACCAGTAGGCTGGGTGGCTTCCCGCGTCCGGGCGGATTCCCTTAGGCCCCGGCCTCTCCTGGCTTAGTTTTGGCTACTTTGGATTTCCTCTGGTTCATTTTATGTCCTCTTATGTCATGTGTCGATTTCGAGTCTTTGGTAGTTCTCGGGTTCATGGTCGATTTCGGGTCTATGTGCCGATTTCGGATCTTTTTGTTTCAGCCTTGTAAATGCTTCAATTTAAACTGGCATTTTTTGTCAGCTATTAAGTGCTATACCTTTGATCTTAAAACAGCCGCCCTGCGTGGTGAGCTCTCCAGTTTTTTGTCAAACTTGCCTATGGGTTTTTTGTTTCATGGCAGCTCGCTTCCAATGCCTTTGCTCTGCAAAGCTTTAATGTGCTACTTTGGTTCCTGTCTGCCTTGGCAGACTCGATGTAAATATTTTATCTTTTTTTAATACAACTTTCTGACTTACAAAAAAAAAAAGTAGTGTACTTCATGCCATGAAAGAGAATCAGGAAAATGTGGTTGAGATGATCTAGGAATAATCCCACAAGAGGAAGGAAGGGTTGCTCTTGAAAATAATCCCAAAGTGTTGCTCATTTGAAGGAATAAAAAAAATGCTCAAAAAAAGTGTTGTTCCTTGTAGGGAAAAACAAAGGAAATGCACACCAAAAAGCAAAAATCCAGACAAAAAAGTTTGAAAATGAAAGTGTCATTCCTTTGGAAAAAGGAACAGCAAAAACTAAAAGTGTCATTCCTTTAGAAAAGGAACAACAAAAAAGCAAGTGTCGTTCCTTTGGAAAAGGAACAACAAAAATCAAAAGTGTTGTTCCATTGGAAAAGGAACAACAAAAATGAAAATTGTCGTTCCATTGAAAAAGGAACAGCAAAAACGCAAGTGTCATTCCTTTGGAAAAGGGACATCAAAAATAAAAAGTGCCGTTCATTTGGAAAAGGAACAACAAAAATGAAAAGTGTCATTCCTTTGGAAAAGGAACATAAAAAAAACAAGTGTCGTTCCTTTGGAAAAGGAACAACAAAAATGAAAAGTGTCATTCCTTTGGAAAAGGAAGAGCAAAAATGAAAAGTTTCGTTCTTTTGGAAAAGGAACAGCAAAAAATGCAAGTGCCATTCCTTTGGAAAAGGAACAGCAAAAATGAAAAGTGACATTCAATTGGAAAATGAACAACAAAAATGAAAAGTGTCGTTCCTTTGGAAAAAGAACAGCGAAAATGAAAAGTGTCGTTCCTTTGTAAAATGAACAACAAAAATGAAAAGTGTCGTTCCTTTGGAAAATGAATAGCAAAAACACAAATGCCATTCCTTTGGAAAAGGAATAGCAGAAATGTGAAAGTGTTGTTCCTTTGGAAAGGAACAACAAATTTGTGAAAGTGCAGAAGTGTTGTTCCTTTCAAAAAGGAACAGCAAAATGTGAAAGTGCAGAAGTGTTGTTCCATTCGAAAAGGAATAGCAAAACATGAAAGTGCATAAGTGTTGTTCCATTTCGGAAAGGAACAGTAAAACGTGTTGTTCTATTTCGAAAAGGAACAACAAAATGTGAAAAAGGAACAACAAAATGGACAATCATAAAATAAAAACATGCAAAAAAACAAATTAGCTTTTCACGACATTAATGCTGAAGATATGTTACAATTTGAATGAAGCAACACTTCAAACACAAAATATAAGAGAAATTAGAAAGGAAACAACATTTTATTTAAGAAAACAGTATTTAAATAAATAAATTAAGTTACAACAGCTATGATATTATGTAAAAAAAATTATCTCTTTGAGAAATGTTTTGGCAACAGTGACAAGACATGAATCTTCAAATAGAAATCAATTCTTCATTTCTTCTATTATGAATCCATTGGGTAATGAGTAGGATGAAATTCCTTTGTTTCAGTTAAAATTTCTTTCAAAATCACTCGTCTATAAATTGACCTTCTTTATTTTCCCAAGACCTGCAAAAAACGAGTATCTACCTACAATAAAACATTAAATCATGAAGAAAGAAAGGTGTGTGGGCTCCCCTAATCCAAGAATTATGCAAAAAACTAACAAGTAGTTACTCTGTAGAACAAATCCACAGAGAAAATAACAAAGTAAAATTTATCTGTCACTTACGGGAGAGCAGTGGCCAATCATGCTAACCTGCAGTGTTTTAATCACAACTTCTTTGTTTTTCATCAAAATTGAGTGATTACAAAGCAAAATGAAAGATAATTCAAATATGTATCTCCAATAGAAATAGGTTTTAAAAATTCAATGATATGATATGTCAATTTTAGTTAGAACAACCTGCATAACATAGTCATTTTCGATTACCCAGCTTAGACCAATAGTTGATATTTCAAGCATAAATTTTTCGTTTGATTTCAGATTCAAATGATTCAAATGGGAAATGAAATTATATTAATTTATTTATATCCAATATAAACAATATTTGAAGACAATAAGAATTGATAGGTCAAATACTGTAAAGAACAGCCAGAAAGATAGAGTTTTAAGAGTGTCGATTTACGATAGAGAGTCAGTATTTTGATCATAAATTCCCCATACAATATCGAAAATGAGTGATTCCAATTGAATTGTAAACTATATTTATAGGGGAATCTACCGTATAAATAAGTTTTAAAAATTCATTCATTCAAGCCTCCAAAAACTGACTATCCCAACTCTATTCTTGAGTTTCCCGCTAGACATCTGGTCAATGTTTTGGTTCTAACTTTTTCGTTGCAAATCCAAATTGAGTGATTCAAATTGGGTTAGAAAGTAGAAATCAAGGGCTAATTAGGATATAATTTTTTTTTTTAAATATTCCCTTTTGGTCCCTCATAACATGATTGTCCCGACTATTTTTATAGAAATTCCATCAAGCCCACAAGCCAAAGAAATATGATATTGAAACATTTTTTCAAATTGGTGATAAAAGTGAATATGAGTGTTTGTAGAACTGTTATTTCCATTATAAGTCATCTACATACACAAATGAATTAAAAAATTATCACCAATGTTGATTTGCATAGCATGTTGCAACAAAAAACAACTAGTTTTACATAAAAACCAAAGTGCATTTATTTATTCCCTTATTTATTTTATTTTCTACACTAACCTATTTTGATTTGAAAAATGAATATGACTACGTATATGAGTACTTCCAGTGGAGCCATTTTAGAAATAAGGCCTCTAGTATGCACATACCCAAATTTGAAAAATGCATGTTAATGAATATTAGGGTATGAGAAGGCAACTTCCCTTGAAACAATGGTATCAAAAATTGTTGAAGCATAGAGTGATGTTGCAAACAAATGATGGAGTGAAACCAATCATCAATATATCCTTTACTTTCTTGATTTCCCATAGCCATCATACCATGAAGTTCTTGGGATTTTAAAATAGCTTGTTGATGCAAACTAAAAGAAACCTCATTTTCTTCCATAGCTTCTACAATTTTTGAATTTGAAACATTCTGAATCTCATTGTAAGCTTTCTCTAATGGCGCATGTGAGATAGAATGGGTGGGAAGGGTGGCTAAATTTGGCAGTTCAACATTGTAAGCATGTTGTATTGGTTTATTGTGGTGAGGGTGTGCAATTAGTTGAGCAGGAAAATGTGTAAGGAATGGAGCATTGTGATGATGTGGTTAATTGGGTTGAGTGGATGATTTTGATAGGCAAACAAGATGTTGTGGAAGAGCTGGTGAATAATATGGAGAATGTGCTTGTGCTACAAGACGAGGGAGAGTAATTATGTAATTATGAGATGAACCATGCCAAAGTTTGAGATTTGTGGGGGTTATATTGAGATGGACATGGCTGCCCTAAAACATGAGTATTCCATAATGGATTATGCAAGTAAGAGAATGGAGAATAAGTGTTTTGAACCATACCTGTAGGCCATTACTTCCATGGTTTTGACCTTGTTGTAGCTTCCTCACCTCTTTGATATGATACTTCCATCCTAGATAAGGAAGAGTAACCATCTATGGTATACTCCTTTCGGTCATGAGTGAAAAACACTTCATCAAATTCTTGATTTTTATGAACCTGCAAAGCATCCAATTTTGCATTTAAAGAGCTAATAAAATCAACTTTAAAATTTTCAAATAAAGCATTGATTTCAGCTCTTATGTCTCCTATTCTTGTAGCAGATTTGGAAAAGAAAGAACAAACATCTCTAGAATTCTTACAGCCTTGGAGATTGCTCTTGAATACCTAATGCACAATTCACAAACATCATCATATGATAACTGAAAAACATCACCTTTTCCTATCAGATTTAAGAGTTCTAAAAAATCATCTTTGATTCCTTTAAGAAGGAGTGTTTCTAAGATCTCTTTCTCCAAATGCTTATATTTTGATTTTTGAAGGTTATAATGAAATCGATCTACATAGTCCTCCAAGTTTTCATCTTCCCCTTGTATCATATCGAAAACATCTTCATTGGCCTTGCAATAGTCTTGGTACTTCTTCAAGAATATGTTCTCCATGTCCTCCCATGTTTGGATGAAATTCCCACCTAGGCTCATGAACCATCGGAGAGCTGCACCTTTTAGAGTAAGAGGAAACACTTTCAATCTTTCATCGTTAGTGTAATAATCATATCCTCTACAAAGTATTTCAAACTCAAATAAAAATGTATCTGGATCTTCATTTTCTAAACCATGAAAATTTGGTATAGATGGGGGAATTATGTGCATTTCTGTCACTCCTCCTAGATCTTTGATAGGAAATTCAAAAGAGAAACGTGAGCGATTTCTTACCATAGTAGAAGATGTTCTTCATGTGTTTATTCGAGGCTCCTTCTTCAAATGTTCCTAACAATTGGTTAGTGAAATGGGTGGTGCTTACAGCACCACTTGAGTGAAATCATGAGATTTGTTTTTCAAAATTTCTATTTTTTTTTTTAGTCATTCACACAAAAATTCAAACGTTTACCCTAAATTCTTTAACAGTTCTATTGGAAAGCGGGCGTGGGAACAGGGCTTTTACATGCTCTTGTATGCAGGTTCTTACCTTCCGTTTTTAATACCCAATTCTTTCCTAACAGGCACTCATCAGATGCACACTACTATTTAAAAATGGCTACACTCTCCCTGGCAGCAGCGCCAAAATGTGGAGCGATAAAAAGGTGTCTTTTTGACTCCTAATTACCTTCACATTAATTGTCAACCCAGGGATGAATTTTTATTTCAAGAGTGTTCTCAGTCTGAGGCAGCTATTTATTCAAGAGTAATGTTATGAAAGAGGTAGTATAGTGCTCAAAATACAAAGATAAATGGATGCTCAAAATGATATCTACTTACAGCAAAACACTTTCTGACTTAAATCATGCATTCGGAAAAATAAGAAATGTATCAGTCAAGGGTCCCGTAACAATAACTCATCCCTTTGGAAACTGATGTAACCAAAAGTAATCAAGGAACAAGTTCTTGATCTGGGAGGTAGACAATGAATGTCACTGCCCACTACAGTCTCAGATCATTCTTCACACCAAGGCAAAGATAATGTGAATAATAGGAAATGGAACAACAATTAAGAAATGGAACAACAAACAAGAAATTGTAACAACAGCTAAGTCTACCAAGTAGTAACACCTTAGTCTATTAGATCGAATGCACTAATCATGACCTAGAGGAATCAAATGGCAATCCTTCACTCTTAAATGGAACAACACTGATTGAACAACACACCAAAATGGAAGAGCACTAATTAATGATGAATTATAGAACAACGCTTGAAAACCATATATACACACGACACACCTTAATAGTAATTTGATCCAGTTATCAATCTCAGTTAGAAAGTGTACGATTGCATTTCAAAATAGAACAGCATTGTTTATAGATCCAACAATCACAAAGAACATAATTCCTAAGATGAATTTCGTAATGTCAATGAATAAGTGCACAACATAGAGGCTCTATAATTAAGCAGCAACAGTATTTTGTAAAGACCAACAAAATTATATCAACACTTAAAAGAACAGTGATATGTTGCAGAGTCAATACAATAGTTCTGTCTTTAGAAACCTTAATAAACTAAACATAAGAGAGCATGTGATGTAAACTATAAAACACGTCAGATTACCAAATAACGTCGATTAAGCAAACCACGCATAAACCAAACGTAATAATATACAACAGTAGCAGCGTACTCCACTAGAGGCTGGCCCCTTAGCCGCCAGCAGATGCTGATGGGTTACTTCAGATGAAAAGAATGAACAACAACTCTCAAATCAGGTATTAATCATTAAATGGTGAAATCATTACAACAGTTGAAGCTTTGAGACTTACAGCATGAAACAATCCTTTCTTCCTCCTATCCTTTCATGAATTCTTAATTCTAAATCTCTAATTCTAAATCCTCAATTCTCCATTCTCTTAGCCCTCTCCCTCTCTCATCTCTGTTTTCATTTAAATAGAGAGATTAGAGAGAAGTTAGAATAAAGATAAGTACAACATGATTTCTATTAAAAATATGGATTGATTCTAACCAATTGATCAATAAGAAAATATATTCCCATTCAACTTTTAACAAGAGCAAGGCGAATTTGGTCTTTGTAGCTGAGATTTGGAGGACGGCTGCAACAACAAATCTGAGAAAATCATGCTCAAAGGACCCTATGTTTCTCTCAATACAAAGCGAACTTGGGAAAACCATTCTATTTCAAAGTTTGATTGGGTCCGTTCTGGACAAAACCCATGTTCTAGATTTTCCAAATTCTTCTTCATTTACTCAAAATCTCAATCGCAAAAGTGTCACTACTTATTCCAACGAATTTCTGAGTTGGCACATTTAATGGTCAAATCTTCAATCTAGAAATTATCTTGGAGGTTAAAAATGGTAAATAATGTTACAACTAATTAATTGAAACTATAATTGATAAAATCATTCATAATCATCAATTTATTAGAAATAAAGGAGAATAAATAATATTCATTCATAAGAGCATAAATCATTATAAAATAGAATTATATGATAAATCGTGATTAATAACATGATAAAAAAATGTGAAAATGGATGAAATAAGTGTTAAAACGCTGGTCATATTCACGACCCAACACATGGTAGGCTGGATCATGATGAGACCCCCTATCCTCCATCTATGGAAAACAATCATAAAATTGTTAGTGAATATATATGTATATATATATATATATATATATATATATTTATATATATATATATATATTATATATATATATATATTAAACACTCCCCATTTTATATATAGAGGGTGACTCAGTACTCCTTAAGATATGGATGGCGGAGGAAGTTTGAACATACCAATAGAAAAAAATATACCCATCATCTTATTGATAATGAATAGAGAGAGTTATACGGGACAGGGGAGAGCTAGCATGGTACACATAATCAATTAGTTTGATTTATAGTGGAAATGTGGGCAGTGAAGTGATATAGATAATTGTGTCCTTTCTTTTTCGAACATCACAAAGAAATCTTGTTAAAGATGATAATATTCAAGATATTTGCCTGTTCTAGTAGAATCCATACTTGTTGTCCTTAAATATGTATTTTACTTTTATTCCATAAAGAAGATCATAAAGAATGGACTCGGATGGTCTAGGGATGATCATGCAAGGGGGAGAAAGGGTGTTCTAAAAAATACTCACAAGGTGCTATTCCCTGAAGGGAACACCAAAAGAAAACCCACACAAAAAGTCTTGTTCCCTATAGGGAACAACAGTTGTTCCCTGTAGGGAACAATAGCTATTCCTTATAGGGAACAACAGTTGTTCCCCGTAGGGAACATCAAAGAAAAACATGCAAAAAAGGTGTTGTTCCTTATAAGGAACAATAGCTATTCCCTATAGGGAACGACAGTTGTTCCCCGTAGGGAACATCAAAGAAAAACACGCAAAAAAGGTGTTGTTCCTTATAGGGAACAATAGCTATTCCCTGTAGGTAACCAAAAAAAGATACATGCAAAAGTGTTGCTCCTTATAGGGAACAACAGTTGTTCCCTCTAGGGAACAACAAAAAAATACACACAAAAAGTGATGTTCCCTGTAGGGAACAACAAAGCAAAATACATGCAAAACGTGTTGTTCCCTATAGGGAAAAACAATTGTTCCCTGTAGGGAACAATAAAGAAAAATACCTATGAAAATTGTTGTTCCTTATAGGGAACAACAATTGTTCTCTGTAGGGAACAACAAGGGAAATACACACGAAAATTGGTGTTCCCTATAAGGAATAGTAGTTCTTCCCTGTAGGGAACAACAAAGAAAAATTCATCCAAAAAGTGTTGTTCCCTATAGGGAACAACAGCTTTTCCCTGTAGGGAACAATAGTTGTTCCCTATGGGGAGCAATAAAGAGAAACACACAAAAATTGTTGTTCCTTATAGGGAACAACAGTTGTTCCCTATAGGGAACAACAAAGAAAAATACACACAAAAAGTGTTGTTCCTTATAGGGAACAACAACTATTCCCTGTAGGGAACACCAAAGTAAAATGCACATAGAAAAGTGATGTTCCCTGTAGGGAACAATAGTTGTTCCCTGTAGGGAACAACAAAGAAAAATAGGAAAAAAACTAATAAACAATCATCTCTATTGTTCTAAGCAAATACAATCAAATAGAAAGAAAATAGAAAAATAAATTTTATGTACAAGTTTCAAAATTAAATTCTTCACTGGACTGGTGTTGTCAAAGAGTTGCCCTCTTCAGTGAGAATTTGTATCGTGGAATCTTCACGTATCTGTTGGCAAAAGGATTCCCTTGTAAGTGGTTTGTGGTAGAGGCATACTCGATTCCCATTTGCTTTATAAGAGTAGCCAAACCCATCAATGGTGGCTAATGTAAGGGTTCCATTATCATGCACCTCTTTTATCTCGTAGGGACCTAACCATCTAGTCTATAGTTTGCCCGAGAAATCCTAGAACCTAGAATCGTACAAAAGTTCCCAGTCACCTTCATGGAATATCTTTTTCTTGATGAGGGCATCAGGCCATTTTTCTCTTTGTTGTTGAATTAGTGCAGTATGTTGAAGAGCTAATAGTTGGATTTCATCCAATTCATTGATTTGATGTAGTTTGATAACATGTGCTTCATTCAAATCCAACCCTACTTCTTGGGCTATTCTCAATGTATGAATTTCAAATTCTATGGGGAAGATAGGTTCTTTTCCAAACACTAGCTTATATGGGGAGTATCATGTGGTATTCCTCCAAGTCGTGCGATATGCTCACAGGGCTTCTGGAAATCAGGTAGCCCAGTCACGTCTGTGTGAGGCGACTGTCTTTGTTACAATGTCATCGATTACTTTCTTGGTACTTTCTACCTAGTTTCTTGCTTGCGGGTGGTATGGAGATGTAATTCTGTGCAAAATGTGATGATTTTTTAATGTAGCAGCACTCTTATGGCCTACAAATTGTGGCCCTCCATCCGTAATTATTTCTCTGGGCAAGCCACACAGCATGAAAATTTGGAAAAGAAAATGGATTACTATGACCTCTGTTGCCCTTGGTAATGCTTTTGCCTCCACCCATTTAGTCACATATTTCATTGAAACTAGTATATATGTCTTTTGATTAGATGATGGGTTTATTGGGCCAATGAAATCTAATGCCTAACATTCAAAAGGTTCAATGACTAACTATGGATGTAGGGGCATCTCGTCAGACTAGCTAGGGCGGCCCATGCTTTGGCAGCTATCGCATGCCTGGAAAAATTTCTTGGCATCGTTAAAAATCGTGGGCCAATAATAACCCATCTGTAAGACTTTATGTCTAGTCTTGTGTTCTGCAAAGTGTCCGCTATAAGGTCCATCGTGGCAAGGTTTTAGGATATTGTAGATTTTGTCTTCCCTCACACACCTGCGGATATGCATATCGGCTCCTGTGTGAAAGAGGTATCCTCCGATCTAGGAGAATTCGGTGCTAAGTTGCATTATTAGTTTTCTTTCTCTGGGCATCAGGTGCTTGGGTAATTTTTCAACTGCTAGCTAATTCTTGACATCTGCGTACCATGGTGTTTTCACGGTTACAACAAATAGGTTCTCATTAGAGAACTGATCTTCTACCGCCACTTTGTTGTCTGTTTTTGGCACACGTGAGAGGAAGTCTGCCACCATATTTTCCTTTCCCAGTCGATCCTTAATTGTTATGTCAAATTCCTGCAAAAGGATTAACGATCGTTTCACTCTTCCATTCATAATAGGTTTATTAGCTAAATATTTGATAGTGGAGTGATCATTTTACAAAACGACAGTGTATCTTGTTACATATTGTTTGAATTTGTTAATAGCATAGATTACAGCTAGAAACTCTTTCTCGGTCACAGTGTAATTCAACTCATCAGGAGTTAAATTTTTGTTGATGTAGTATATCACATAGGGTTTCCTATCTTCCTCTTGGTTGAGAACTGCTCCGATGGTCCTATCTGATGCATAAGATGAAATCTCTGTTGGCATTATGATTCTGGTTTGGTACTATGGCATAGGTGTTGTACTTGATGGAAACTCACTCTAGTGGCAGATCTCAGTTCAGGCACTCAGAAAGAAGAAAAAGACATACACGCAGGTTAATCTAGACAAAAACGCGTATACATGCGGGTTATACATTAAAAAAGCATGTATATGTTGGGGACTTACTCTTGGTCCATGGTAGTTAGTCCTTGGGATTTGAACCTATGGTTTTGGACCATGGCAACTTGTCAGATGTGTTGATCCCTAGTTTTGGGTTCATGGTAATGAAATCTTATGGTTTTGGACTGTGGTATTATGGAAGGCCTAAGACTATAAAAGAGGAAGGAGATCTTGTGACAAATGATCATCTGAATTATCATTGAATATCTGAAAAAGTGGTACATCTGAATGCTGGTAATTGGGTTATGGTGCAGATCTAGATCTGAATAAAAGAGGAACCTTAGCGCAAAGAAGAAGGATAAGTTCTATTGATGGGTCATAATCTTTAAGCTTGAATGATAGTATCTTTATATGATTTTGATCTGTTATATGTGGCGCTTCCTTGATCTATAACACTGATAATCTGGGTTAATTAATGTTTTTGAATATCTGAAAGAGCGAATTATCCTTTATAGATCTGTACGCGGGTTCAGTGAAGCGAAGACGCGTATACATGCTGGTTCAGTGAATGAAAACAACGTATACGCAGGATGTTCCAAACACAAAAGCGTATACACACATGTTGCAGGTTATTGAAATAGCGTATATACTTTAAGTTGTGATCTAGTTGCTTCTGTTTATTGCTGCTGTGTTCTGGGTTCATTGTTTGGTGTGTGGTTTCTGGTACTGTGTTTTGGGTAGAGCTGTCAGAGAAGTATCTACTTAATTCAGATCTAATTAGTGGAAAGGAGATTGGTTGATTCTTGATGATTGATTGATGTTTATGGATCCAATCGGAAAATTTATGAAACGTGGTCCCTGGAAGAAAGAGAAGGTTGTAGCCTTTTGTAGGCCAGCACCTACGTACTAGTATCTTGGCTAGTGCAAGAGCTAAAGGGGGTTGTAGCTCCCTTCAAGGAGAAGCTGGAGAATGAGAGAGGCTTGTAGCTCTCTGTAGGTTGCTACCTGTGTACTGGTAAAGGACTGCACTAGTATATTGTAAAAGAATCTTCTAATTTAAAAGGAAGATAGAGATGAATTGCAACAGTTGGTTTTCACCCACATTGGGTTTCCACCTTATATCTTGTGTGATTGTCTTTCTGCTCTGTTTTACTGTCTCCGGTTACTGGTTATTTGATTCTGCAACACCGATTAAGAATCATCTTCAAGATAAAGAAAATTAAAAGTTATCTTTGTATACGTGAGTTTCCTTCTGCATAGTTGCGTATATACGCGGGTTTATCTATCTGAAGTAGGGTATATCATTTGTTTTGAAAAAGGAATATTTGACTTAATAATACTGATTCACCCCCCCCTCTCAGTATTATTTCCAACAATTGGTATCAGAGCAGGTCCTTCAGAAGAAGCTTGATCGCTTGAAGGAAGATCTATCATCATGAGCAATTACAAGAGGGAAGCATCAATCAGGAAACTGAATTTTGATGGGACAAACTTCGTGTATTGGAAGGTAAGAGTTACTGCCTATTTTCAATCTCTTGGTATAGAAGTCTGGGATATCATAGATACAGGGTATACTTTTCGATCAGCAACTCCTACAGATCCGGCTGAGAAGAAGAAATATGAAACAAATGCAAAGGCGGTCAATACTCTATTAGGATGCCTATCTCAATCAGAATTTGTCAAGGTAATGCAGTTTAAATCCGCAAAAGAGATATGGGAGAATATTGTTCTGAGCTATGAAGGAGATGATTAGGTAAAACGGGCAAAACTTCAAACCCTTAGGATTCAGTATGAAAATCTCAAGATGTATAATGATGAAAGTGTGACTAATTATTTTCTTTGCGTAGATGAGATTGTTAATTGTATGAAAAATTTGGGTGAAGAAATAAAAGAGGCTGTTGTGGTTGAAAAAGTTCTAAGATCTTTTTCCTCTAGATTTGAATCTAAAGTTTCTGCTCTAGAAGAAAAGGAGAATCTACAAAATCTTAAAATGTCAAAGCTGCACGGAATTCTAATTGCTTATGAAATGAGGAAAGGAGGTCCATCAGACAGGAGAGTAGCTGCCTTCAAGGCTTCAGGCAAAGGAGAGTACTATGAGTCAGGACACGTGTCAAAAGAAGAAGAAGAATCAAATTTTGTCAGAAATGTTCAACGGGGTACTGTAAGATTCAGAGGTAAGTTACCTTTCAAATGTTTTGCTTGTGGAAGAGTAGGTCACTATGCTGCCAAATTTCCTCATAAGGATAAGATTGACAAGGGGAAGGAATCTATTAGATGGAACAAGAAACAAAATGCAAATAAGAGAAGCCATTACACTCATGAATATAGTGATGGTCTATCAAATAGCGATGAAGACGAACGAGGTAATCACTATAAACTTTTAATGGCCTTTGAAGATGATGATTACTTGGATGCTATAGATGTGGATGGTTTTTATGAAGATATTTCTAGACTCAAAACATGTTTAGAAGAAAAGAATGTGATCATTGATACTATGCAATTTCAACTTGATGAAAAAGAAAAATTTCTTGAGAAGTTAGAATGTGAAATTGTTGGCCTTAGAAAAGAAATTGAGAAAACAAAGGCCCTTAATCTTAAATTTGTTAAAGGATCTAAAACTCTGGATGAGATTATCAATGTGTAGCATTCCCCTCTAATCAAGACAGGTCTAGGGTATAATGGTGAAACATCCCAAGCTTCCACCTCCAAAAGTTATCTTGATGCAGCAAGAAGAAGTGAGCTAAAACCTAATAGAAATCATCAGGTAAATCAGGGATAGTCTTCATCAAGAATGAACAAAGACCATCAAGAAAATTGGGGGCAAGCTACGTTAAGGACAAACAGAAACTACAACCAACCTCAGGTAAAATCTTCCCAATTTTCTTCAAGAATGGATGACAATCAAAACTACAATCATTTGGCAGGCAGATTTGATAATCGGAGGAGTTTCTTCAATGGCCAATGTTTCTCTTGCC
The DNA here is from genome assembly GCA_000404065.3 of Pinus taeda. NCBI lineage: Eukaryota > Viridiplantae > Streptophyta > Pinopsida > Pinales > Pinaceae > Pinus > Pinus taeda. The sequence continues at coordinate 153,737 of APFE031384617.1, read as the reverse complement.
ATAACTTTGGCCACAAAGCAGCTTAATGTGTTGCCTATAAGAAAATCATGACTAGAGAAGCTCAAAAGCAAAGAAGTATGACTGGAATCACAAAAAGGACCTATAACAACTTTTTCTCCCTTGAAAATGAAATTGAATGTTCTATTTGTAATAACTTTGGTCATGAAGATTTTGAATGCAGGAGCAGGTTTTGGAAGACAAATCAGAAGGAACAAACCTCAAGTACCGGAACATGGAGAATGAAGGAACCACAACCAGAAATATGTGGGATAGAATTTTATGTAGAAGGACAGGAAAATCTATGGTACATCGACAGTGGATGTTTAAAGCATATGACAGGTGATAAAGAAAAACTTGAATCATATACTGCGTTAGAAAAGGGAAAGAAAGTTTCTTTTGGAAATGATACCCCTGCATCCATAAAAGGAAAATGCACTACTCAGTTGAAAGAAAAGGTCAAGGCTGGAAATGTTTTGTATGTTGATGGCTTGAAGCATAACCTATTGAGTGTCAGTCAGATGTGTGATAATGGAACCGAGGTAATATTTCGATTAGATGGGTGTAGTGTTAGTGATCTTGATATAGGAAGAACAATGATCAAAGGCAGCAGAACTCCAAATAATTTATACATATTTGAAGAAGGACAACAACAATGCTATTTGAGCAAGGATGATGAACACTGGTTATGGCATCGGAGGTTGGGGCATCTAAGATTTTCACAAATTAGGAAAGCATGCAAATACCAAGCAGTTCGTGGTCTTCCAGACATCAAAATTCCAGAGAATGCCATATGCAAATCATGTCAGTTTGGTAAGCAAACTAGAACTGACTTCCCTAAGAAGGAAGGATCAGCTAGCAGGCCTCTTGAGCTAGTCCATACAAATGTATGTGGTCCATTTAGGACAAGGTCGCCTCGAGGAGAATAATACTTTATATTATTCATGGACGACTTCTCCAGGATGGTTTGGTTAGGACTTATGAAGCACAAGGATGAAGCATTCGAAAAATTAAAATCCTTCAAAGCCTTGGTGGAAAATGAATCAGATTACAAAATTAAGTGCCTCAGGTCAGACAGAGGTGGGGAGTTTACCTCAAATGAATTTTTTGATTTTTGTGAAGAACATGGAATAAGAAAGGAATTCTCTACAGCTAGGACTCCTCAGCAAAATGGAGTGGTGGAGAGGATGAATAGAACAGTCCAACAAATGGCTCGTGCTATGCTTGATGAGTCTGGAACTCCCGCAACCTTCCGGGGTGAAGCTGCATTTGCTGCGGTTGTTATTCTCAACAAAAAAATGTCCAAGTAAACAACACTCAAACTCCCCATGAGCTCTGGTATGGTGAGACTCCTTCGGTAAAGCATTTCAAAATTTTTGGAAGCAAATGCTATATTAAGAATACTGATGAACAACTTGGCAAACTTGAACCTAGAGCAGATGAAGGCATTATCCTTAGTTATTCTCCCCACAACAAAGCATATAAGTGTTACAATAAAAGACTTGGAAGAATTGTTGACAACATTGATGTAGTGGTTGATGAAAAAGGATACATTCCTAGGCAAGTAAATTATGAAAATATCGAAGAGGATGAAGA
>APFE031384617.1:125169-151690 GCA_000404065.3 Pinus taeda | reverse complement strand
AAATCGAAAAGAACAACACTTGGGAGTTGGTTCCTAGACCAAAAGATAAGAATGTCATAGGAACAAAATGGATCTTCAAGAACAAGTTGAATGAAAATGGGGAAGTTATTAAAAACAAGGTCAGACTTGTTTGTAAAGGGTATGCTCAACAAGAAGGAATATACTTTGAAGAAACTTTTGCTCCTGTTGCTAGACTTGAGGCCATCCGAATGTTCCTTGCTCTCTCAAGCTTTCAGAAGTTCAAAGTATTTCAAATGGATGTGAAGTCATCTTTTCTGAATGGAGACTTAGAAGAAGAAGTGTACATTGAGCAACCAGATGGGTTCATTCTTGGGAATGATCCAAATCTTGTATGCAGATTAAAAAAGGATCTATATGGTCTTAAACAGGCTCCAAGGGCTTGGTACTATCATTTGGACAAATATCTTCATCAACAAGGATTTTCAAAAGGATCACCAGATAGCAATCTTTATATAAAAATTGAAAATGACAAATCGCTAATACTTCTTGTGTATGTAGATGATATTATCTTTGTCAGCAATGAAGAAGCTATGAGTCAAAGCTTTGCCTTGGTGATGCAGAAAGAATTCGAAATGTCTTTGCTTGGAGACCTGACATACTTTCTTGGATTGCAAATCCAACAAAATGAAGGTGGTATCTTCTTGTCCCAAACCAAGTACCTGAAGCAAATTCTGAAGAAGTATGGCATGGAAGATTCAAAACCAGTATGTACCCCAATGGTTACAGGATGCAGTCTCAGTGCAAATGATGAATTAGCAGTAGTGCATCAACCAACCTATAGATCCATGATTGGAAGCCTACTTTATTTGACAGGTACCCGACCAGACATCATGCATGCAGTGGAAATAGTTGGAAGATTTCAGGAAAATCCTAAGGAAACTCATCTTTAGGCAGTAAAGAGAATTTTCAAGTATCTTCAAGGAACTCAAAACTATGTCTTATGGTATCCTAGAGATACAGATCTCACTCTTCATGCTTATATAGATGCAGATTGGGCTGGAAGCATGGATGACAGAAAGAGGACAAGTGGTGGTTCATTCTTTATGGGTTCCATGTTAGTATCTTGGTTCAGCAAGAAACAGAGTTCGATTGCTTTATCTATAGCTGAAGCGGAATATGTGGCAGTTGCATCTTACTGCACTCAACTCCTTTGGATGATGCAAACCTTGCAGGATTTTCAGATCACTTGTACACCACTTATCTCTATCTTATGTGATAATACAAGTGCAATCAGCATTTCAAAGAACCCAGTCATGCATTCAAATACCAAGCACATACCGATCAAGTATCACTTTCTCTGGGAACAAGTGTTGGAACAAAAGGTCAAATTGGAGTATGTTCCTTCTAAGGAACAAGTTGTTGATATTCTCACCAAACCAATGCCTAGGGAAACTTTTGAATATCTCAGACAGAAGCTGGGAGTAGTTGATGCATCATCTTGCTGTTAAACTTGTTTGTTTCAGAGAAAAAGGAGTGTACGCGAGTTTCCTGAGGAGGATCTGCATACATACGCCGGTTGGTGCAGAGAAAGTCGTGTATATGGAGGTTTGATGGATATCAGAAGGGACAGGCTCTGGTTGGAAGCTGTCTGATATGGGTCTGGAAGAGACCATCTGGAACTGGTTCAGGGGGAGCAGATAAACATCTAATGATGCATTGTTGGCATTGTCTTAGAAGCTTGTGGTTCTTGTTCACAGCTGTTGTTGGTGGAACAAGTGCAGAGGGATAAAAGAAGGAAATCATGGTGGTGATTGACAGATGCTGCTACTTGGTGACTTTCATAAGTCTTGTTCTACATATTTCGTCTCTATGTCATATATCTTTTTTTATGGTGTCAAGGTCATGTAACAGCCTATTTTTGTTTCCCCACTATGCCTGGGATGAAGATGTAATGTACTTGGTTGTCATATGTAATTTTCTGATGTATCCCCACTTGGTTGGGTTGATGATTCCCACATGGTTGGGTGAATGATGTATGTATTGAGTCTTTTGGTGATAGGAAGGTCTTTTATGATGTATATGTCATGGTTCGTCTTGAAGAACATCTTTTGCAGATCTTGCCTACAGTCAAGGGGAGCATGCTCAGCACAGTAGGGCAGAGATTTCAGCATGTACTCAGGAGGAGCACAACCCTTTGCCCTTGATGACAAAGTGGGAGAATGAAAGAGGAATCTTGGTGTTTCCATCAAGTCCAAAGGGGGAGATTGTTGGCATTATGATTTTGGTTTGGTACTATGGCACATGTGTTGTACTTGATGGCAACTCACTCTAATGGAAGATCTTAGTTCAGGCACTCAGAAAGAAGAAAAATACATATACGCAGGTTAATCTAGACGAAGACGCGTATACATGTGGGTTATACATTACAAAAGCGTGTATATGTTGGGGACTTTCTCTTGGTCCATGGTAGTTAGTCCTTGGGATTTGAACCTATGGTTTTGGACCATGGCGACTCGTCAGATGTGTTGATCCCTAGTTTTGGGTTCATGGTAATGAAATGTTATGGTTTTGGACCGTGGTATTGTGGAAGGCCTAAGGCTTAAAAGAGGAAGGAGATCTTGTGGCAAATGATCATCTGAATTATCATTGAATATCTGAAAAAGTGGTAGATCTGAATGCTGGTAATTGGGTTATGCTGCAAATCTGGATCTGAATAAAGGAGGAACCTTATCGCGAAGAAGGAGGATAAGTTCTATTGATGGGTCATAATCTTTAAGCTTGAATGATAGTATCTTTATATGATTTTGGTCTGTTATATGTGGCACTTGCTTGATCTATAACACTGATAATCTGGGTTAATTAGTGTTTTTGAATATCTAAAAGAGCGAATTATCCTTTATAGATCTATACGCAGGTTCAGTGAAGCGAAGGCGCATATACACGGTGGTTCAGTGAATTAAAACAGCATATATGCAGGTTGTTCCAAACACAGAAGCGTACACACGCATGTTGCAGGTTATTGAAATAGCGTATATGCTTTAAGTTGTGATCTAGTTGATTCTATTTATTGCTGCTGTGTTCTGGGTTCAATGTTTGGTGTGTGGTTGCTGGTACTGTGTTTTGGGTACAGCTGTCAGAGAAGTATCTACTTGATTCAGATCTAATTGGTGGAAAAGAGATTGGTTGATTCTTGATGATTGATTGATGTTTATGGATCCAGTCTGAAAATTTATGAAACGTGGTCCCTGGAAGAAAGAGAAGGTTGTAGCCTTCTGTAGGCCAGCACCTACGTATTAGTATCTTGGCTAGTGCAAGAGCTAAGGGGGTTGTAGCTCCCTTCCAGGAGAGCTGGAAAAAGAGAGAGAGTTGTAGCTCTCTGCAGGTTGTAGCCTGCGTACTGGTAAAGGACTACACCAGTACATTGTAAACAGAAGTTTCTAATTTAAAGAAAGATAGAGACAAATTGCAGCAGGTGGTTTTCACCCACATTGGGTTTCCACCTTATATCTGGTGTTCTTGTGTGTGATTTTCCTTCTGCTCTATTTTACTATCTCTGGTTACTGGTTATTTGATGCTGCATCTCAGATTAACAAACATCATCTGAAAGTCTAAGTAAATTAAAAGTTTGCTCTGTGTACGTTGGTTTACCTCTGAATAGTTGCGTATATACGCGAGTTTAATTAACTGAAGTAGCGTATACAATTTGGTTTTTGAAAAGGATTATTTGACTTGATAATACTGATTCACCCCCCCTCTCAGTATTATTTTCAACAAGCATCTCATCGGACTGCCTATGCATGTCCATTTGATAAATTAGATATATCTTATTAGCATCAAAAGAAAATATAGTTTTCTTGTAATCAAAAGAACCTTTGGGAAAGGGAACTTGAGCATGCAGAAAAACCATTAGCATTCTTCCCTTCTCGCAGTCAAATGTTGTCAACAACTTTTTCTGCGAAGTAGAAGTCTGCTTCAAAACTGTGCATAAATATTTTATTTTAAAGCTTCATTCTTCTACTTAATTTCAAGGAAATTAGTGAATACATTTGACTCCTCTGTTTCAATTGGTCCTACAGATTGAGTCAGTTCTTCCAAATTCTGTGAAGTAGAAGAAGAAGGAGTAGTAATTACAGGTTCTTCGATCCCTGTAGATACCTGTGAATCATCAAAATCTATGATGATAGGCTCCTTCTGACCCTGCGTAGTAGTAGTGCCTTTGGATTTAATCCTGGTAGTGAATGAATTACTTTTCTCCAACTTCTGATGATGAAGATCCTTCCTTGGGCCTCTTGTCTTGCTTGGTTTTAGAAGTAGGAGTCTGAAGAGTAGAAGGAGGTGTTGTGGCCACAACCACCACCCTCTTAAAACCTGCCCTGATAGCAATTTTTGAATGGGTCCCCTAAAAAATTTGATCTTTAACCTCTCCGAATGATTTGTTATGTCCCAGAGACTACAACTTGTTGCCAAGTCAAATCTTCATTGCCTAATGGTTAAGCCCCCCTCTTTGAATATCTGTCGCATGATTCATCTCTAGCCCTTCCTAACCCTCAATTCATTTCCTCCATCGGGACCTTTCCAACCCTCAAAAACCTTATATCACACCTTATTCCCATTATAACCCTTTGCAATGGAAACGCTTCACAAATATGCATAAATCACCCCTTTTTGGGCCTATCGCAATCAACACTGCGCACTGCTCTGTTCTGGATCTGATGACATTATCAACCCAAATTTATATATTTCGGGTCTGGAGCCATATCGCACATCACTATCAGCGGCTTTGGGGCTTGTATAAGAGGCACGCCATTATACTCCAACCCGATGGAATTATTAATAATATTTCATATATATCGGGTTCTGAGCTATATCGCATACTACTATCGGGCATGTCCAATGCTCATATATATATATATATATATATATATATATATATAATATATATATATATATATATAGTGCGCCACTGTTTACCAGACCCAATGCTTTTATTAAATACGATATATATGTTTTAGGTCCAGAACCCCATCATTTATCAGAATTGGCAGGGTCCTGGGCCTATATATAAGGCACATCGCTATCATATGGACCCACCATGATTATATATCTCGGCATATAATATTTCAAGTCCAGCCTAATTGTTGGACACGGGTTTTCATGTATATTCTCGTGTTTTTCGAAAAGTATTGAGGTTGGGGTTTTTCAAAGGAAAGTCTAACATTACAGACCCACTGGCGGTATTAACACACACATACACACACACACACACAACACACACACACACAGATATATATATATATATAATATAATATTATACATGTCGGGTCTAGAAGCCCCATCGCATATCACAATCGACAGGTTCTAGGGCTTATATATAAGGCACACCACTATATACTGGACCCACCGATCAATATCAATTCAGGTGCATAATATTTCAAGTCCGGCTGTCTGGCCATACATGGGTTTTCCTGTATATTCCTTTGTATTGCGATAATGTGTTGTGGCTGGGGTTTTCAAAAGGGAAAGCTTATGTTGTGGATCCGAAGGGATTTTTAATTGCGGCTCATAAGAATTAAAGTCCGGTTGTATGGCCCAACCATGGGGATTTCTGTGTTTTCCTCTGTTAAGTCCCTCCACCGTTGATCTACCATTCGTGGATCCAATGGTCCACGCAGATTTCGCATGAACAAGTAGCATGAGGAATACCCACCTGAAATGTGGTATCCTCTTTCCTCCTAATTGCTACGTGTCACTTGAAGAGTGGAATTGGGGGCCTTCCTTACAATACCAGTTACCACTTAGGCCCCTTTCGAAATACCATCTAGTTCAGTGTTATGCAATGATTTTCAGTATAAATCGAATTTTCGCTTGTGGGACTTACTCAATGCATGGGTTAAAAACCAGGGGGCGATTCTTTCACGCTCGTTCCTTTGATATTATAAGTTCTTCCTGAAGGTAAGATTTGTGTTTTTTAAGCTTTTTGTCATAATTGCATAAGTATGACTGATGTTGGTTATCTCTGCAGGCGAGGACCAAGAGAAGGCAAGTGAAGAGTAAAAAGAAAATGCATGGGCAAATTCGAAGAGTACATATATGTGGATATGTCATTTAAAGAGGCAGCCTTAGGTGTTTCGGTCAAGTTCCACACGTTTCCTGTGTATTCCGAAAGTGAAATTGCTCGAGGTTTCATCATGAAGAGATGACACATAGTCATCCTCTTCTAATCAACATCTATTCATTTCCCCAGGAAATGAAGCACCCCAGTGACAAGACATGCCTTCTACGTGTCAGCAGTGACACTGATGGTTCTACACCTATGTATTCTAGTCTGTATATCAAAAAGAATAGGGGAAAGGTGAAAGGTTAAGGGAAGACTGAGAGTCATTTCCAATGGATATAAGTATTACCTCCGGATAGGAGAAAAGGGATTTTTGTTTGGAGAAAACAACTTTGATTTATTGTGAATAAAGAGGACTATTTGGTTCAAGAAGGAGCCTGTTGTTTCAAATTTGTTTCCCTTTTTCTCTCATATGTTTAGAATCGGTGTGTTGCTGCTAGTATAAAGACAAATGTGATTTTCTTTGTGCATATGGATAACTAGTAGTTCATGGTTATTTCTGGTTATTTGAATGTAATTCAATAGCATTGATAATTCATGAAAGGTCATTGATTCTTGACTTTGTTAAACATTAGTTTCAAGTGTTATTTGTATGGAAAGGAATTTATATTCCTATATAAGTAATTGGATTGTGATTAGGATTTAATACAACCTTGTTCTTATGTGGACTAGTAATTGATTCATTTGGACATGGGATCTGTATATGATGTTTAACCTCCTTTTGTTTTGCTCATGCAGGATAGATTAGGATAATTAGGAATAGATTAGAGTAGTTAGAATTAGTGTAGATAGGACTTGATACACATAGGTTAGCTATTTTGTTTGTTGATTTAATTGAAGTATTCCTCCAAGAAGCCATCTTTCAACACCTATTACAGTTCATGGGGTACTTTAAAACTCGTTGGAACTAGCCACTCCAAACAAAAACAGGTTTAATTGGGGTTTGTGATCGGGTTAGCTCCCATTATTGGTATGGCGAAAATTCACCATGTCAACAAATTGGCACTAGAAGGAGGGCCTGAACCACTGTCCACAGCTTTTTATGATTTCATCTATAAATGTCGCGCATGGTCTTGAAAAGATTAATGCATGGATCGTGAAGGTCGAAAATACCCTTCTTCTCATTCAGAAAAGCCTCATTTCGAAGAAGAGACACTCTGGGAGTATACTATCACTCGGGAACAACCAGTTAGAGTACTTACTCGGGCTTACGCTCATTCCCTCTCTCAGCTACCCATCTTTCACTCTTTACCTATGACAACTAAAAGAAAACCAAGGATCTGTTCCGTAAATGAAGAGACATCCGTAGCCATGTCTCTTGAAGATATTGTGCTTGAATCCTTGCAAAGTATTGACACTCCCTGGGAAGAAATTCCAGAAGATCCATTCTCTTAAGGTAATCCCTGGCTCGAGTTGGGAAGTCTTAATAAAGAAAGCCTTGAAGAAACATTCAACCAAAACATCCCTATCAATGATATGGCTAACATTCCTCTCCCAGGTGGGAACCAGCTTCAACCAAGTGGAAAAAAAATCCCACCTCCTTTGGGAGCACTTCCTCCTTGGCTCACTCGGGATGCCATATCGGTACCTAAACAACAACATCCCTTACCCAAGAATGCAGAAAGAGTACTACTTAAATTCGACCCTGAGCGGGGAGAGACTACTAATAACCATATTCACTCTTTCTTCCTGGTCATACACATGTTGGGGGTAGCCGATGGAGATATAGTATGTCGCCTATTCCCTTTTACTCTGATTGGTGCGGCCTCCCTATGGTACTTTAGCTTGATAACAGGATCAATCACCTCGTGCTCTGCCTTTCAACATGCCTTTTTAGACAAGTATGGGGATGACAAAACCCCTACGGCCTTAGTTCTAGAACTATCTCTTTTGAAAATGGAAACCAAAGAAAAGGTCAGGGATTTTAACATCTAGTTCAACACTTCAATAGAATCTTGGCTAATTCCAGACCCACTGAGGAGGTGCTCATGGAGTAATACATCATTGCTCTCCCTATCCCTACCGTGATGTGGGTCAAAAGGAGTAATGCACAAACATTACAGGGAGCCATCGATGAAGCAGTAAAAGTCGAGAATGAAATGATCAGTGTCATAGCATGTCATTATACAACCAGAGAAAAGAAATCCTCTCAAGCATCCAAGAAGAATAATGGAAGTGATAACAAAGGGGATGAAATAATAGAAAAGGATACCACAGTTGTAAAAGGTTTGCATCAGATCATTAAGAAACTAACAAACACAATCATTGATATGAAAAGGAATTCTGGAGAGAGTACAAGCGGGAGTGGAGGAGAGTATAACAACAGAAAACCTTTCAAACCTTTTTATCATAAGAAGACAGAAGGTGGTCATGGTCCACTTGCACTGCTTGCTCCACCCAATGAAGGGAATTTAAATACAGAAGAGTTGGCTCTTATCAGATCACTCCTTAACCAAGAAGAACCTATAGTAGAGCTAGTGCCAGAACAAGAAGATGAGGAAGAATACCAAGTAGAAGAGCCCTTGGAAGAAGAATCTCAAATCAACGTATTGTGGGATTTCTATACAAATGAGAATGATGATGATCAAGGAGATAGTATGGAAGAAATCCATGCTAATGAAATCCACACACGAAGCAAGGGGCCACTTGCAAGTTTGATGAAGCCTGTAGATCAGACCAAGAAAGATGTTTTCCCTATGAAGGCATCCACTCCCAAAGTTCCTATTGAGAAGGGTAGACCTAGTGGTCAGTCTAGGAATACCCCAGTTGCAAACCATCCAGAGAAAGAAAATGCATCTCCAAATGCAACGAAGGCGACTCACAATGGTAAACTCCCACCTAAGAATGGAAAAACTGGTATCTTTACTATGCACTATCCTCTTTATAACATTGATTACAATATCGTGGATGATCTTAAGAAATCTAGGGCTAATATACTTTGATTTGCTAAAACTAATGCAGTAGAGAGATCTACTCTTAAAAGCTATGAATGAACAAAATTGCAAACCTCCCACCATTTCGAGCAGCCAAACCCAGAAGTCGGTCACCAGACTTGTTAGTACTCCCAGTACAGCCCAAAAGCTAGTAGCCATGGAAGCCACCCTATCAAAAATGAATTGAAACTCCCAAGATTTTAGTGTAGCCATGATAGGAAGGAAATAAAAATCCATGACTCCCCCTTTCCTTATCACATTTGAAATATTCAACATGAATGTACACAATTGCTTGGTAGACTCAGGTGCCTCGTCCACTGTGATGCCTTACACTATTGCTAAAAGACTTCATGTAATACCTGAGAAAACTAGAACTTTAATCATGCAATTAGACAAGACAAATGTGAAAGTAATTGGGGAATTGAAAGATGTATTGATTCAGATGACTACTAAACCACAGTACACACAAGTCATTGATATAGTTGTAGTTGACATACCTGAGGCTTATGGAATGCTTCTTAGTAGAGACTGTTAAGCAAAACTGAATGGATAATTCTCAACTGATTGGTCCCATATCTTGCTGCCTCAGAAGGGAAAAAGTGATATGCTGAGAGTTGACTGTGAAAGATACATGAAGTATGTGGTGATGGAGCTAAACGGTCCTAATGAACCTGTAATGTTTACCAACTATATCCTTGGGAATTATAGCTTCAATGTTTGTGCCACAGAAACCTGTTTTGGAGAATTCCATGCAGAAACAATTGAAGAAACTGCAATAAACAGATGGTTGGAAGATCCCCCACATCGTTCAACTGACGAACCACCCTGTAATATAGTAGATGGTAGAACTAGTCTCGTAGGAAGCAATTAAGTTGATGTAACATTAGACTCTATATTTTGGACACTCTATTTTAATGGCTCTAACTACCTTGAAGGTGCAGGTGTTGGGAGCATTCTTATGGACCTGCAAGGGAACCAACATCTGATGGCCAGCCGGTTGGAGGTTGGGTGCACCAACAACATGACAGAATACAAAAGCTTACTGTAGGGCCTGAAAAAAGCCATTGATCTGAAGGTAAACTTTTTTAAAGTTTTTGGTGATTCACAAATAATTGGGGGCCAGGTAAGCAAAAGGATACACTGCAATGCACACACCTGGTAAGGTACCAGCATGAGGTATGGAGCTTAATTCACAGTCTTGATTCTTTATACCTCGAGAGCAAAACCAAGAAGCCGAACTGATGGCTGGTATGGCTGCAAAACTTTTGCCTAATTTTATATTAAAGAAGAATAAATGTTATGTTAAATTTATTTTTAGACTTTCCGTACCTAATAACATCTCAAATTGGCAAGCATTTGTAGGTGACGAGCTGATCCTTGAGCTCTTGCATTGCGAGAGGACATTCAAAAATGCACTCATTAAGGAAAAATAGCATGACAGGTCTGTGAATGAGAGTGAAGACGAGGTAATATGTTTCATGGAGAAATTTATCTCCAACAGGTTTGGCATCCCTGATGTTCTCATGTTTGATAACACTTCTTATTTCTCATCACTAAAGTTGACCGAATTTACTATCGATAAATCAATTTTCATAAGGCATGCATCAAGCTATTACCCCCAGGGAAATGGAGTTGCAGAGTCCTCAAATAAAAACTTCATCCATGTAATCCATGCATCTCTCACTGACAACCCTAACAAATGCTCTCTGGGCTGATAAGGTCACCCCAAAGCGTAAGCACGTGAAACTTCAACACTTATGGTTGGGCCTATTCCAAGTTGAACGAAAAATTGGTCAGGGAACTTACAGATCGAAAACTTTACACGGAGACACTGAGAAACTCCCTATTAATGACCAACCTCTTAAGAGATACCTTCAGTAGCCACCACATGGTGGTTACCTCCTTAGTAGGTTAGAATTCATTTTACTTTTGCTGTTAGTTTAGTTACATTTCCGTCTTTTCCTTTCTGGTTTCTACAAAGTTTATCTTCCCTTGTGTTTTGAATTGCAGTTCTTTTCAGCCAACTAATTTCGGTCCTCCAGTCTCATTTTTTTCCTTTTCAGATTTCCCCCATTTGCCACCTTCAGCTTTTGCTTCCTTCATTAACCTGCTGATGAGTCTGTTGATCCTAAATCCATCATTACATTGCAAATCAAACAAATTTCCAATGAGCCCATGAGAACTTGAAATTTAGTCATGGAATTCAAATCGAAGCCATTCATTAGCATCTGTTGGGAACTAGGTAAGATCTGTTAATGACTTGGATATCTGGAGCATGTAGGGGCACCTTTATAAAACAAAAAATGTGTAGCTACAACTAGAGTGGCATGGAGGAACACTGCATTTTAAATAAATCCCACTCATACCTAGCCTATGTTTGACTGCAAGGTTTGCAGTTATTCTCCTTTGGTCCCGTCCACCACAACAAATTCTCCAATACCTGTCATCTACAAGTAGATCTCCTTTCATGGGCTAAACTCACTATCATATACCATGTGGAATATCCAATTGTGCTCTAGTCCTTGTGCCTGAAACTAGAAGGACTTATTTAAAATAAAATGAAATGTCAAGTCCTTGTGCCAATCTGGAAGGACAGGTTGTTTGGGAAGCCGGTTAAAGGAATATTGTTGGTCTCAGAGTACCAGTTGACACATCAAGCCCAACCTTGCTTAAGAGGTTTAAAAATATGGCATGATCCATGACTGTGCCCCATTCAATCATATGAAAATATAGCACTGAAAATTCTCATACAAAGTGCAGATAAACATATCTACATCAAGTTTGATGAGAAATAAAGAGCTGAGGTACACACCTAAATAGGTATTGAAAGACCAATGATGGCCCCAAAAGGATTTTTTAAAGTAGGAAACAGGTAAAGGAAGGTCAATAAATTCCATAATATTACCATTGGAGAATGCCTGTCAAAACATTATCAATAAGTAGAAGCTATTTGTCTTTATCCCACCTGAAGCAATTAATGTTGAAGTGGAACCCATGCCTGTCCATCTACACAATTTTCATTTCAAGTTTATCTTAACATCTTGATGTTCTATTGATCCAAGTTTTATTTGGAAATAGAGATAACTGGTTCACCGAACAGTTCGCCATTTCTTGTGGCCACAACCACCACCCTCTTAAAACCTGCCTTGATAGCAATTTTTGAATGGGTCCCCTAAAAAAGTTGATCTTTCACCTCTCCGAATGATCTGTTTTGCCCTAGAAACTACAACTCGTTGCCAAGTCAAATCTTCAATTACTAATGGTTAAGCCCCCCTCTTTCAATATCTGCTTCATGATTCATCTCTAGCCCTTCCTAACCCTCCATTCATTTCCTCCATCAGGACCTTTCCAACCCTCAAAAACCTTCTATCGCACCTTATTCCCATTATAACCCTTTGCAATGGAAACGCTTCACAAATATGCATAAATCACCCCTTTTTGGGCCTATCACAATCAACACTGCGCACTGCTCTCGTTTGGACCCGACACCACTATCAACCCAAATTTATATATTTCAAGTCCAGAGCCACATCACACATTACTATCGGTGAGTCTAGGGCTTATATAGAAGGTGCGCCACTATACTCCTGACTCGATGGCATTATTAATCATAATTCATATATATATCGGGTCTCGAACTATATCGCATATCGCTATCGGGCAGGTCCAACGCTCATATATATATATATATATCGCGGCACTGTTTACTAGACCTAATGGTTTTATTAAATGCAATATATATGTTTTGGGTCTAGAACCCCATCGCTTATCACAATCGGCAGGGTCCAGGGCCTATATATAAGGCACATCGCTATCACCCAGATCTGTCGATGATTATAGATCCGAGCATATAATATTTCAAGTCCAGCCTAATGGCCGGACAGGAGTTTTCCCATATATTCCTGTGTTTTTTGAAAAGTATTGAGGTTGGGGTTTTTCAAAGGAAAGTCTAACATTGTGGACCCGCCAATGGTATTAACACACACACATACACACACATATATATATATACACGTCAGGACTGGAAGCCCCATCGCATATCATAATCGGCGAGTTTCGGGGCTTATATATAAGGCACACCACTATATACCAGACGTTCCGATCACTATCAATTCAGGTGCATAATATTTCAAGTCTAGTTGTATGGTTGGACACGGGTTTTCCCGTATAGTCCTTTATATTGCGATAAACGTTGTGGCCGGGGTTTTCAAAAGGGAAAAATTATGTTGCGGATCTGAAGGGATTATTAAACATGACTCATAAGAAATAAAGTCCGACTATATGGCCTGGCCACGGGGATTTTGTTGTTTTCCTATGTCTAGTCCCTCCACCACTGATCTACCCTTCGTGGATCCAATGCCGCCTTCCTCGCAATACCGGTTACCACTTAGACCCCTTCTGAAATACCATCTGGTTCAATGTTATGCAATGATTTTCAGTATAAATTGGATTTTCGCTTGCGGGACTTACTCGATGCATGGGTTAAAAACCAGGGGGCGATTCTTTCACACTTGTTCCTTTGATATTATAAGCACTTCTTGAAGGCAAGATTTGAGTTTTTTAATATTTTTATCATAATTGCATAAGTATGACTGATCGAGAGAAGGTAGGTGAAGAGTAAAAAGAAAACGCATGGGCAGATCCGAAGAGTTCATATATGCGGATATGCTGTTTAAAAAGGCAGCCTTAGGCATTTCGGTCGAGTTCCACGCGTTGCCTGTGTATTCTAAAAGCGAAATTGCCCCAGGTTTCATCATGAAGAGATGACACACAATCATCCTCTTCTAATCAACATTTATTCATTTCCCCAGGAAATGAAGCGCCCCAATGACAGGACATGCCTTCTATGTGTCAGTAGTGACACCGATTGTTCTACACTTGTGTATTATGGTCTGTATATTGAGAAAAATAGGGGAAAAGCGAAAGATTAAGAGAAGATCGAGAGTCATTTCCAACGGATATAAGTATTACCTTTAGATAGGAGAGAAGGTATTTTTGTTTGGATAAAACAACTTTGATTTATTGTGAATAAAGAGGACTGTTTGGTTCAAGAAGGAGCTTGTTGTTTCAAATTTGTTTCCCTTTTCTCTCATATGTTTAGAATCGGTGTGTTGTTGCTAGTATAAAGACAAATGTGATTTGCTTTGTGCATATGGATAACTAGTAGGTCATGGTTATTCTTGGTTTTTTGAATGTAACTCAATAACATTGATAATTCATGAAAGGTCGTTGATTCCAGACTTTGTTAAACACTAGTTACAAGTGTTATTTGTATGGAAAGGAATGTACATTCCTGTATAAGTAATTGGATTGTGATTAGGATTTAATACAACCTTGTTCTTATGTGGACCAGTAATTGATTCATTTGGACATGGGATCTATATATGATGTTTAACCTCCTTTTTTTTTGCTCCTGCAGGATAGATTAGGATAATTAGGACTAGATTAGAGTAGACAGAAGTAGTGTAGATAGGACTTGATACACATAGGTTAGCTGTTTTGTTTGTTGATTTAATTGAAGTCTTCCTCCAAGAAGCCATCTTTCAACACCTATTACAGTTCACGGGGTCGTTTAAAACCCGTTGGAACTAACCACTCCAAACAAAAACAGGTCTAATCGGGGCCTATGATTGGGTTAGCTCCCCTTGTTGGTATAGAGAAAATTTGCCATGTCAACAAGAGGTAAAACCTGTTCTTCTGCTTCCCGAGGAGTATTCTCTTCCTACTGTTCCTAATTTCTAAACTTCTGAATCTATGGTCTAGGTGTATGATTGTAAGGAGTGGTTTTGAGTTCCACCCATAAGTATGAGATAATATTAAATGGGTCATTAGACTAGGTCAAGCTCGGTTGGAAACCCATATGTTTTAGTATGGCATCTACTTCTAAACCTACTGATCTGGTGTTACAAATGAATGATCCTACTTGTGCCTTTATCTTGAATTGTGATCTCCTCTTCCCTGTAATGAAATGAAGCTCATCCATATTCATCATTTGCCTAATATATTCTAGAGAGAAAATTCTCATTGGAACATATTTAGGAAACTTATATGGAGCTAATTCGCAACCATATACCCTAATATTTGTGTAGCTCTAGTAAAGATACTAGTCTCCTAGTCTAACTTGATCAGTGAGATGCAGGATCCTTTTGATTTCTATACTAATCCTGGGTTCACTCTGACTACTGAGAAGTTGTGCAACTGGGTGAATGAAACAGTGTATGAAGTCTGAAAATCTGAACTCGGTTGAGTTCTTTCTAATCAATGAGGTACATTGAGTGACTCCTTGAATCTCTTGCTGATCATCCTGCTTGTGTAAAACAATAGGTAATCGGTCTCCCTGATGAAAAATAAACATTTGAAATAGCACAGAGGAGTATTTAAACACTCCTTCAATAGTGATATTCATTAATTGTTCATGCATAGATTCAACCAAAAATTGACTGTAGTTGTACAAGAAGGTAGGTTTTTTTTCTTTAGAAAAGATTTATAGATAGCCTAGGATAGCTTCATCTACCCGTTAGTCTGATTGGTAGCCTAACAAGAAATAAATTAGGAAAATTATGTGCTTGGCTCTCTCAGGGAACATAGATGCTCGTTAAGGAGGATTCTTTTTGGGGAGCTCAGCATCTTTAGGGAGAAAGATCTCAAAAATTTGAGCTATTTGAGGGAAAGTCAGCTTATGATATAGGTAAATTAAGGTTGCAGTGGAGAAAAAGCTTAGGGAATCATTTTCAGGGATCGAGAGCATTTTATAAATGGTTTCTGGAGTGATGGATATAAGAATGTCTTGATTCGGAGCTAGCATTGTTCTCTGTAAAGGATTATACTTGGATTGGCACTAGATAACTAAATCAGGAAAGGAATAGGTCTGAGGAAACATATACAGAGGTAGAAGGGACTCCCATAGGTTTATTTCATCTTCAAAATCAAAGTATGTCTGCTTCAGCCAATTGTGGAATTTGAACATGTCAAATTCACATTCAGTGTCTGTTATCTTGAAATATTGGTCGGCTAATGGGATATGGTCGAGGTCTAAGGCATCAAAATTTCCTTTTGGGTTTCCTGTGTTGCAGAGGAACTAGCAAAAGGCTCGTATTTCTTCTTTGGAGCCATAATAATAGAACTGTAATGGTGGAGGGTAACAGAAGAATCATAAAGATACATTCAGATTATACGTGTTTTTTGCAGGTTCGGCAGAGATTGCTAAATGTAAGAACAATGGATTTAAACAATGAAAGAGCTATTGAGGAAAAGCTAATGTAATGGAGCAAAAGAATATTTAACAACGGATTGAAATTACCGTTACAGGGAAGGTCATTACTGATCGGCTAATTATTCATTGAATGCAGCAACGGGAGGCAAGATCAGCAACGAGAGGCAATAAATGGCGGCAACAGATAAGAAGGAATGGATGGGCAACAGCGGGTGAGGGCACGTGGTGTGAAGCGGTTGGAGGTGGATGGCAGAATAGGTGTGACCATTGGCGCAGTATCAAAAAGCGTGCAAAGGTAGGAAGGAAGATTTCAGGGGGGGGGGGCGTAGTGGTAATAGGTAAGGAGCAAGGGGGGTACGAAGTGTGGATATGGCAACATGTAAGTGAGGGTCCCACATGGGAAAAACCAGTTTTTGCACCACCACCCTACTATTATCTCATATCATGGAGAGGGCGTGCGAAGAGTCTTCCCCGCCATTGATTTGGGTGGGGAGGTGGATCACAGTTGGTTGGTATACAAACTTCATCGCTTGCTGACAAAACATTTTTTTCGTATTTAACTTTGGATAAAAAGCATAAAACTATTTATTTACAAAAGGAATTGATCACCTTTTGAAAGGTAATTAATCGACAATGAAAAATTAATCTAATTTGGGTGCATTTAGACTAGTTGCCCTTATTTAACTATTCCACTAATTTAAAGCCTAATCTAATATAAATTGGGCCCAATTTTGAGCATGTTAGGCCTTTTATTTGTCCTATTCTAGCCAAATTTCTAATATTCAACCAAGATTAAACTGTTTGGTTGAACTTATTCTCTAATCTAATACAAAAATTTAAATGATTTGATCAAGATTAAAGAATTTGATCCAAATCAGAAGAAAAGGCCTTGGCATAAAAACAAGTTGCACACAGGCCTTTATTTATTATAAATGCAATTTATTTCATGAAGTGGCATTTAAACGAGCACACTTATACAAAAAAAAATATTTTATTTTGATGGGGTTTTATTTCATCTCTTTTTTTATTTTCTATTTTTTTTCATATTTCCATTGTTTCTTTATCTTTTCATACCCTATTTTATAAAATAAAAACTAACTTATAAAAATTAAAGCATGTTACAAGATTGGCTCCAAATGGGGACTGCTTCCTCTTGCAAGTTGTAGAGAACTTGCATATCCATGTGCCTTATCCTCGGGATAATGGGATATCTGTTAAAACAAATACACACTGCATGTAAAATAAAACTCTTCGGTATAATACAATGATGAAAGAATGGAAACCTCTCAATACTAAATGTAGTGCTTCAAGTAATTCCCATTGAAATGCAATGAGGAATACTCTCCATCCAAATTTTGTAGAATAAAAATGTTATTACCCTTGACCTCAACAATGCTAAAAGGTCCCAACCAAAGGTTGTAAAACTTGCCATGTTTCCCTTTGTCTTCTCTCCTAGCATCCCATCTCAGTACCAAATCACTTTTCCTGAAATATTTTTCCCTAGCTTTCATATCAAACAAGCTTTTCATTTTACTCTGATATTTCTTAAGCTTGTAATGTACTTCATCTTTATCCTCATTTAATTATATGATCTGATTTATTCTTTGAGAGAAGTCACCAGGATCTTCATTTGACTCTTGCAAAAACTTCATGACAAGGAAAGCCAAATGTGTGGGAAATATAGATTCTTTTCCATAAACAAGATGAAAGGGGGATTTACCTATTGATATTTTGGGTGAAATCATGTTGGCCCAAAGTGCATAAATAAGATGACTATCCCAAGTCCTTTTATGATAATTCGATGTTTACTTTATAACTTTAACCAAAATTTTATTTGAGGACTCTTCCCATCCATTTCTCTGTGGATAGTATGGTGTAGAATGATGCAACAAGATATGATATTTATGACAGAACCCAATCATCTTAGTACTTCTGAATTCTTGTGCACTGTCTATCACTATTTGCTGGGGGAATCCAAATCTAGGCAATATATATTCTTCAATAAACTTGCTAACAACTGTATGAGTTGCATTTCTTAATGGAATGGATTATATCCATTTGGTAAGGTAATATGTAGTAGTAAATATCCATCTATGCTGAGTGCTTGATGGAGGATGAATTTCACCAATGAAATCCAATCCCCATTGACAGAATGGTGCTTGGATTAAGACCAGAACCAATGGAAGAGCTGCTAATCTCTGTTTTCTAGCAAACATTTGACATTGTGCACAACTTCTAACCTTTGATCCCACTTGTACAAACATTAGGCCAATAAAAAATTTCCCTTAAGATCTTATATGATGTATCCCTCCAAGCATAGTGGCCTCCACAAATTCCTGCACAAAATTCATCAATGATCCCTTCTGTCTCATTCTCTATTAGGCAAAGTAAAAGGATATTAAGAGGATCCTTGCAATAAAAATTTGCATTCAAAATACAGTGCTTTACAACCTTCAACTTTAGTGTTTTACATTTATTTTTTCTGAATTCAGGTTGGACATTGAAATTCTCTAAGAAAGTTCACAATATCAAAGTACCAATCTGATAACAAAACTTTTCATCAATGCGAATCAAAATTGTCTGATCTGATGCAGAATGTTCTTGTGGATTATCGTATATTGGGATTTCAGAACGTTATTGTGGATTCTTCTTAGTTGGGCTCTCAGAAGGTTCTTGCGGATTCTCCTATGTGGGGGTTGCAGAAGGTTCTTATCTATTCTTCTCAGTTGGGATGTCAAAAACATAATTTATTCCTAAGATTTTTCAATTGGATTAAGCAAGGAGCTTAGCCATACCTTGACCTTTTACAAGTTTGGTAGTATTGATGATGATATCATACTCTAAAATTTTAGTTATCCATCTCCCTCTACTTCCATCTATGTTAGGATGAGTTAGAACAATTTTGACAACACTATTTGGTACATAGGCAATGATAAAAGAGTGGATTAGATAGACTTCAAAGGATTTCAAATCTTGAAGTAAAGAATAGGCTTGTTTTTCAATGATGTCATACTTTAGCTCAGCATCTCTCATAACCTTGCTAAAAATGCAATGGGATGGTCATCTCCATCTTTGTTCTTTTGCAAAAGAACAACTAAGGTAGTTTTAGAAGCAAAAGAAAAGACACTAAAAGGTTTAGAGTAATCTGGACTGGCTAAGATAGGAACTTTAGCAATGGCCTTTTTAATCTCATCAAATGCATACCTAACAGGAATATTCCATTTGACTTCATGGTTCTTTTTCAACATATCAATTATGTCCCTAACTATTTCTGCATAATTAGGGATAAAACTCCTTAAAAAATTAATTTTGCCAAGGAAAGATCGAACTTCCTTATTGTTCCTTGGTAATATGAGTTCCTGAATTGTTGAGACTCTTTTAGGATCAATGACTACTCCTTCTTTAGAAATGATGTGGCTGAGAAATTTTCCTTCTTAGAGTGCAAACAAGGACTTCTTGGGATTAAGAGAAATCCCAAATTTTATGCACCTCTCAAAAACCTTTCTCAAATGCTTTTCATTAGATTTGGAAAAAATCGTTAAATAATCTAAATAAATAACAAAAATTTGGTTGTATTACCTACAAATGCAAGGTCCATAGCACATTGAAATGTGTCTCCAGCGTTCATTGACCCAAAAGACATCCGGGCATACATGAATGTGCCCCATGGAGTTGTAAATGCAATTTTTTCTCTATCCTCCAGACTAACCATAATATGATTATATCCAGAAAAAACCATTTAACATGGAAATTCTATGGGGTCTTGAAACTTTCTAAAGCAATTGATCCATCTTAGGTAATGGATAATTGTCTTTTAGGGAATATTTATTCAAATTCCTAAAATCCACACATAATCTAATTTCATCATTCTTTTTTCTCACTAGAACTAGATTGGCTACCCAATCTGAATATCTTAATGGAAGTATTATTTTAGCATACAATAGCTTCTTTAGTTCTTTTTCAATTATAGGAATAGGGACGAGATTAATTCTCCTCAATTTTTGTTTGAAAGGTTTTGCCTCTAGTTTTAATGGAATTTTGTGTTCAATAAGAGATGTATCATATGTTTTCAATTCATTATAAGACCCGGGTGTTATAGACATTTTTGGGCACTGCAACCCCAATCATACATGTCCATAAACCAAGGGCTTCTAAGTCCCTAAAAGTGTTGCTTCACACCCTAAAGGAACAAGGTCAGCTGATTACATCATCTCCCAGAAGTTCTCCATGGAAAACTGCTCAGAACTGGTCAAAACTGGACCATATAGACTACCCAGTGCAGAGGGTATGATGCATCTCACCTGCTGGAAAGCCCTTCCGTAGGGTGCGATGGGAGAGAGTAGACAAATGGCAGAGACAGTTTGCAAGGTGGATGATCATGGAATCTTCCAGAAACTTCTCCTGTGACACTTGCCTCTGAATTCGCCCAGGGATGAGTAAGAGATCATCAATCTCCAAGTGGAATAAAAAAATATCAGAGAGAGGACACTAATCAAAATCCTAGAAGCTGACTCACCCCTCTACAATCATCTATATATGGATCCCTCATCCTAGAGATCTAGAGGCTGGAATCTTATATCTTGTAAGGAAGTGTTGTTGGTTTCCTGGTGAAATATCATAGTGTTGGGTTATCTAAGCTTTTCATGAAGTGAAGAAGGGCTTTCATGCTGAGAGGATGATGCTGGGTCAGAACAATTAGTTGTAATCCTCTTTGATATTCTTGATATTAATAAAGTTATTCAAGTTTTCCTCCACATTCTTGTATGTTTGATGATATATGCATTTGTGTGGTAAATACATATCTGGTCCTATATTGTTTATGGTTGTAGATCTCTGTTCTTCGATAGTATTATGTTGCTTTGATTCCACAGGTGCTCTTTGAAGTTGGGTAGATGAAGAAGGAGTGGCGAAGATTTATCAGAAGGGAGAGGAACCAAGCAAGGAACCAAGCGCAAGATTGAGGTTGGTGTCCTTTGTTCCCCTCTTATCTACTTCTCATAAAGGAAAGCAAAAGTGGTTTTAGTTTGTTTGTTTCTAAGATAGCTACCAGTCTTAGTGGGACTAGTAGCTCTGAGTGGAAACTAGATTTCCCGATAACACAGGGAAAAACATCTTTGTAGGCTTTAAGGAGGGCTAAATATTTGTCTTTAGCTTCCATTGACAGGGATGCAGAAATTTTAATGTTTCTAATCTCTTTAGAACTTCCAATGTTATAAATTTCAATATTTTCCTCATGTGAATCAAATAGTGGATTTTTGGGGACATCATTATGATCAAAGAGCTTCTCAAGAGGGATTAACCCTTTTGGAATAATTTTTTTATATAATTGGATAATTCTATGATCAACAATCTTAGAATCAAATTGTGGTGTTTGATTTTCGTTGTCAATTTCAAGATTATCAGGTTGTTCTTCCTCACCTTGCATGTTTGAGAATTCATCAATGACATGCAAAAAGGATTTTAGTTGCTCTTCATCATCAAATATTTGCTAGTGCTTAAGATTTTCAGGAATATATGGCCTATACTTGACTTGAATTTGATACTGGACAAGCATTTTATCAAAAATTTTAAATGAACTTGCAAAAATGGCCAAGGAACTGCATGCATGTTTTGATCTCTAGGAATAGAAGTGATATTGAATGCTGAAAAGAAATTTTAAATTGAATCCAAAACTTCATTCCTATAAGATCTTAATCTGGGTTGCTTATTTTGAAACTTATTCCTAAATTGCTTAACAATAAGTTCAGATTCACTGTATACACTTAAGTTATGTACCTTAAGACTTCTTGCTAACTGCAACCCTAGCAGAAAAGATTCATACTCTACTACATTATTAGTTACATCGAATTCAAGTTTGTATGATTGGGTAATATTTTCTTTATGTGGTGAAATTAATACAATTCCAGCTCTTGCTCCTTTCTTTGAGTAATAACCATCAAAGCACAATTTCCAAATATCAGTTTCAATAGTTTTAGGTTGATCAACAATATCTTCAATAGTAAGTTGAGTATTTTGTGAATTGTTTACTGATAGTTCAAAACACCCAAAGACTTGGTCAACAACATAAATACAATGATTCCTAGCTTGATCAGATCTAAAAACAATGTTCATAAATCTAACTTTTCTATATAGCTTGAGATGCTCACCCCCATACACCAGAATAGTGGCATAAGACATATCCATTTTTAGGATTCCTCCTAGTTTAGAATAGCAAGATCTTGATAGTAGCATACCAAATTTTGGAGGAATGTCAGTGACTATTATGTCTAAAACCACACTTTTGATAGGGATCTGAGCTAAGGTAACCACCAAATATTTAATGAGTCCAAGACAAAGAACTTTCTTGGAGTCAAAAGTGTAAAGATCATGGTAAGTTCTAGTGAATTCTAATTTGCAGCTGGTCCATGATCACTTTAGGAATTGGATTATGGGAAGCTCCAGAACCTAACATATAGTTATATAGCAAAAAATCATGAATTTTCATAGTCACATAAAATGGGGGTACGTTCTCATCTATCATGTTAGATCTAGAACCAAAAAATACTGATGGTTTTTGTCCTGTAGGGTTATCACATCCCCTTTAGCATCCACACTAGATGATTGAATCCATTTTGTAACTTGGTTCTTATACCTTGGGTTCTTTAATAGTTCAGCTAGGGGAATTGGTATTTTAACTCTTTCTAGTTCTCTTTCAACATTGAAGGTTGTCAAAACAATTTATGAATTTGGTTTGTTTCACCTGTTTGATTCAATAGTTGAATGATTGTGGTCCGAGTTTTAGCAGATTTGATCTGAGGTTCATTTAGAGTGGGAATTTTTGGAGGTCTACGAGGCCATGACATAGGCCTTAGATCGTATATTATATTCAATTCTCCAATTAGGAATTTAGAGAAGGCCTGATATTTATAAATTTGATTGTCTTCTTGATTTTGGGAAGACTGATTTGAACGGTGATAATAGCATTATGTACAGATGAAGAATCAAAATTATTTATATCTTCAGAAATTAGAGGACCAATATTATTTGGTTGTTGGTCATCAATCATCAAAGGAGGTTGGATCTTTTGATGAGTGTTAGGTCTCTATAAAATTTGAGTTTGAGGGGCCCTTCTAAACTAAGTCTGTGGTATAACAACAGTTTGTTTTATCGTTCTAAGTTGAGTTTCAATCTTAAAAATCCTATTAGATAGGTTTCTATGTAATGATGTTCTTTCATCTATTTTCTTATCATCCTTTTTAGTATTTTAGGAAGATCCTTCCTCCTTAGCTTTCATTTGTCTTTCAGCCTTTTTAGCCTTGGCTTTAAGTTTAGATGAAGTTGATATATTAGCCTCAACTTCTATAGCGTTAGTTTGCATGTCCTCAAGGGTAGGAGATGTCCTTTTCCTTAGCATGACTGCAAAGTCATCATCAGGCTTTGGAAAACCTAACTTTCACTACTATAACTGGAGGTTTACAATCAAGAGGCATTTTTTGATAGAGTTTATTGAATCGTTTAATGAAATCTGCCAGAGGTTCTGCATGGTTCTTTTTAAGCTCTTCAAACTTAGTAAGATAGTAAATTGGATCCTTTTTAACACCCCACTAATTTTTTAATATAGTAGTTAATTCATTCCAGGACTGAATTGAATCGGCTCTCAGTTTCCCAAACCATATCCTAACATTTCCCTCTAAAGATTAAACAAATAAACACATATATACATGCTCATGCTCTATATTCATATTATCTGCAAAATCTAGAAATGCAGCTAGATGATCTTCTGCAGATAAACCAATTTCACCATTAAACTTGGGCAGGTGTTTCAAATACCCATCAAGAAAATTGTTGAGATGGTTGGGAAGATGTAGGGCAGCATATCTAGCTTGAAAGCCCATATCTAAAGATGAAGAAGAAGATGATTCAGTAGAAGATCTAGGAGATGATGTAGTGGAGGATGAAGAGGAAGGTGGCGAAGTAGTTGGTGAATAAGGAGGTGTAAAAGTGGGAGGAGGAGAATGGGAAAATGGAGGATTCCTAAAAGTTTTCAAAGGTGTTTTAATTACTAACTTATGAACCTTTGTTTCAACCTGCTCTCTGCTTTCAAACCGTGGGTTTGGATATACATAGAAGTTTTCTTTAGGTTGGGCAGAAGTTGATGGAAATTTATAATGAGCGGGGAAGATAAAATTAGTTGGTTTTAGCTCCAGTAAATGTACATCTAGTTCTTCCTTTGACTTGGGTGAATTTGAAAATATTTCAGGAAGTTTGTAAGACTCCAGAGATTGGACTAAGAGATCTGACTGTAGATAAACTCCTTTAGATAAAATTTGTAAAAATCTAGGTGTTAGATCAGCAAAATCTAATCAGGATGGAACAGAGCTAAAGGGATTAGAAGCTGGAATATCTTCAGGCTATAATGGTACAGAAGAAGAAGCAGAAGCTTCAAGTCTCCTTCTAAACGAGGCCTCTCTCACTAGTCTCTCTAGATTAGATAAAGGAGATATAATTTGTGAGTCAAAGTGAGATATGGCATGTTTTGAAGGAGCTAACTTCATCTAGTGGAGTCGCCAGGGGAATGATTTTTAACCTACAATTTCTTTATTCAGCTTAAAGAAAAAAAATTAATCGTTGTCCCTAGGAAAATAGTTCAATTTTCGCCCCCCAACAACATCACCAGTCTTATATTGTCCTCTGAGATGACTCTAGGTCAGTTTTTCATGCTAGAGCATCTAATTTTTTGTTGTTTTTAAAGTTTCATGGATGACCAATGTTATGAATTACTGAAAATTGGTGCTCAAGCCTTAATAATTACTAAGTTAGATGAAAGGGATGGTATTTGTCTAGTTATAGCTAATTGATTTAAAGTGAATGAATAGCGTAATATTGATGAAATATAACTTGCTTATTCAGACAAAATATTTGATTGGTTATAAGTAAAGAACACAGGCAAACAATGTTTCTGGTAAAAAAAAAAATATTTAAATAATTCCATATTTGTGTGAAAATTAATTGATATAAGGGAGTTTATAATAACATATAGCCTTATAAACTAGTCCCTAATTATTGTTGATAACTTCATAGGAGATTTAAGGCTGACTGATAGTCAATATGATCTTACCCAGATATATGCATAAAGACTTAAATATATGAAGAAATACATAATGAAATAAGAACATATGAAAACTTACAAGGATATAAAACCATAGAAGACAAATTCAGAATCCTTTCACTAACTTGGAAAATCTCCAACTCGGTTACAATTCTATTCTCAAAGCTCATCCAAGGGTTCAACCCTTAATAAATTGAAGGATGAGTTATTTATAAAAAAATTATTCTATATATTTTCAAAACAAAAATACAAAAATAGTACAAAACTATAGGAATTTCAAAACTACTAAGTGCTAGCATTATTCATTAGGAATCTATTGATGATGTCATCTCCAAAAAGTGTTTCCCAACTGTCCTTGAGTTGTTGATGAAAGTTAATAAATAACTTCACACGAGTGATCCCACCGGTCTTCACTTGGTATGGAAAGATTTACCAATTTCCTGGAAACTTCATCAACCTCGGTGTACTTCTCAAAGGTGGGGTTATTTACAAAAATATTTTTAATCTCATGCTTAATAGTCAAGTTGAAATATAAAGCTTCTAACATTCGTTTTCCTATAATATGACCATTTATGCCTGCAAAGTTTTCTTTATCAGTTGCTATAGTATACAACTTTTGGCAATATTCTCCTAAACTGATCAACCTGCCATTTGGGGCCACTAATCTTGGCAATCCTCTCTGATTAAGTAAATTAAACTTAAAATTAAACTTTTGGACAAAAGTCTTCAAGGTTTGGCACTCAGTCTCTAACTGAGTCATCAAGTTCTTTTTCTGCAACACCTTGTTGATCTCCAAAATGGGTTATGTTATGTCCAGAACGTCAATCTTCTCCAACTCAACCCTGGTTTTTGAATTTAGAACTCTGATCATGTCTGTAGCCTCACTTGGTTTATCTTTAAGAAGCTGCTTCACTTCATCAGTGGCTACCTAACATCTATTTATGAGTTCCTCCTACTCAAAAATGATTTGAATGGAGAGTCATACTTCAATTATGCCCTGACTTATATCTACCCAAATGCTTTCCTTAGCTTGGGCCAAGGTTTGAGCCATCAATGATTGGCTCTACAAATCTTCAATTATTCTATTCAACCTGTGTGTTTTCTACATTTCTTCAACATACAAAGTATCATTCTTTGTTGGGTCCCTATAATACTAGTGATTACCCCATTACTATTGTAGTTATACCCATTATTAATATTGTTGTGCCCCT
>APFE031384617.1:5916-115861 GCA_000404065.3 Pinus taeda | reverse complement strand
TTATTAATATTGTTGTGCCCCTATTGTCCCCATATTGTTATTACTGTGCCCCATAGAATCCCTCTATTGTCATTTTTGTGGCTTTATATTAATATTGTTAGGTCGGGTGGGTTATATTGTGACTCCTTAGACTCCTATATATAGAAAGGAGGTTTTGTCATTTGAATCATCCAAGAATTGTTCATTTATGTAATGTAAAGGAGGTTGCCCCCTCGAAGAGGCTGAATTCTAAGGCGTTGATCCATCTTTTCTATCTTTTTTGAGCTGGTTTCATAACATTCTTTATCTTATGAACTTCTAGATTCTTGAATTTCTTATGAAGTCTTTCATTTTCTTGTTTCTGGTGAGTCAGCTCCTATGAGAGTTTGTTCAATTCCCCTGTTGTTGAAGTATATTCTACCATGGCTGATGTAGATTCCCTTGCTATTCTGGACATTGTAATAGGAATAGTTGTGATGGGAGCTATAGCTAACTAAGTAAATTGCTCTTTTTCCTTAAGAAATTTATCAATTTTCTCTTCCATGGTCTTTATTTGTACATTATGATTAATGATCAGTTTGAGCATTTCTTCCTTGTGATGTTCACTTTCTGTGATCACCTTAGTCCGGGGGTCCCCTGTAGAAATAAATTTCAGTTGCTTCCTCAATGCTGCAATATCTGTGTTTTTCTTCTTGATAATATCTTCAACAGCTTTAACATCATTAGGGTCATATCCAATTTTAATTAGTAAGTCCTCTAGTGAATTGACCTTGTTATCCTTTGCTAAAGATGACATTTTCTCAATCTTCAATTATGACTGCACATTTGATAGAGCAGTTTTAATGTTTGACAATTCCATAACAGTATTGGTCATAGTTGAGAAAAGCATCTCACCAAACTGCCTATGCATGTCCATTTGATCAATTTGATGTATCTAATTAGCATCAAAACAAAATACAACTTTCTTGTAATCATAAGAACCTTTGGGAAAGGGAACCTGAGCCTGTAGAAAAGCCATTTTCATTCTTCCATTCTCACTGTCAAATGTTGTAGAAGTCTTCTTCCAAAACCATGCATAAACATTTGCTTTTAAAGCTTCATTCTCTTGCTTAATTTCAAGGAAATTAGTGAAGACATTTGACTCCTATATTTCACTTGGTCCTGTAGATTGAGTGATTTCTAGAAATTTTTGTGAAGGAGGAGAAGAAGGAGTACTAATTACAAGTTCTTCTGACCCTATAGATACCTGTGAATCATCCAAATTGATGATGATAGGCTCCTTCTGACCCTGAGTAGTAGTAGTGCCTTTGGATTCAATCCTTAATTTTTTCTGATAGTGAATGAATTCATTTTCTCCAACTGCTAATGATGAAGATCAATCCCTGGGCCTCTTTTCATGCTTGGTTTGAGAAGTAGGAGTATGAAGAGTAGAAGGAGGTAAAACCTGTTCTTCTCCTTCTTGAAGAGTATTCTCTTCCCACTGTTCCTGATTTCTGAACTTCTCAATCTCTGGTCTAAGTGTATGATTGTAAGGAGTGGTTTTGAGTTCCACCCTTAACTTTGAGATAATACTGAGTGGGTCATAAGACGAGGTGAGGCTCGGTTGGAAACCTATTTGTTTTAGTATGGCATATACTTCTAAACCCACTGGTCTGGTGTTAAAAATGAATGATACTACCTATGCTTTATCTTGAACTGTGATACCCTCTTCCCTGAAATGAAATGAAGCTCAATCATATTCATCATTTACCTAATATATTCCAGAGATAAAATTCTCATTGGAACATATTTGGGCAATGTATATGAAGCTAATTCGTAGCCATATACTTTGATCTCTATGTAGTTCTAGTAAAGATACCAGTCTCCTATTCTAACTTGATCATTGAGATGCAGGATCCTTTTGATTTCTGTGTTGATCCTGGGTTCACTCTAACTGCTAAGAAGTTGTACAACTGGGTGAATGAAACAATCTATGAAGTTTGAAAATCTGAAATCAGTTGAGTTCTTTCTAATAAATGAGGTCCACTAAGTGATTGCTTTATTCTCTTGTTGATCATCCTGCTTGTGTAAAACAATAGGCAACCTGTCTCCCTGCTGAAAAATAAACATATGAAATAGCACAGAGGAGTATTTAAACACTCCTTCGGTAGTGATATTCATTAATTGTTCATGCATAGCTTTAGCCAAAAATTTACTGTAGTTGTACATGAAGATAGGTTTGTTTTCTTTAGAAAAGATTGACAAATGGCCTAGGATAGCTTCATCTACACATTGGTCTAATTGGTAGCCTAACAAGAAAGAAATTAGGGAAATTATGTGCTTGGTTTTCTCAGGGAACATAGATGCTAGATAAGGAGGACTATTTTTGGGGATATCAACATCTCCAGGGAGAAATATCTCAAAAATCTGAGTTCTTTGAGGGAAGGTCAACTTATGATATAGGTCAATTAAGGCTGCAGTGGAGAAAAATCTTAGGGAATCATTTTCAGGGATCGAGAGAATTTTATTAATGGTTTCTGGAGTGATGGATATCAAAATGTCTCCATTATGAGCTACCGCTTTTCTCTGTAAAGGATTATACTTGGATTGGCACCAGATAACTAAATCAGGAAAGAAATATGTCTGAGGAAACATATAGAGAGGTAGAAGGGATTCCCATAGGTTTATTTCATCTTCAGAATCAAGGTAAGTCTACTTTAGCCAATTGTGCAATTCGAACATGTTGAATTCACATTCAGTGTATGCTATCTTGAAATATTGGTCGGCTAATGGGATATGGTCAAGGTCAAAGGCATCAGAGGCCTTTTAGGTTTCTTGTGTTGTAGAGGAACTAGCAGAAGGATTGTCTTTCATCTTTGGAGCCATAATAACAGAACTGTAATGGTGGAGGTGTTGATGCCTCGAAAATCGTTGCAACAACATTGGGGAAACCACCCGGTCCGGACCTTAGTGCAGCTCCTTTTCCGTTTGGGGTAGTGGCTCCGACTAGAGATAATGGGACTAGTTTCCCAGAAATAGATAAATGGGATGAGTGAATGATTTATAGATAACACTAGCGGTGAGCGAAAGGCTAAAACTATTGACAGAAATATAAATAAATGAAACTATCCCGGGAGTCTATTGAGCTCTAAAGCGTAGCGTTTGATGCTCTATGTCTAAAAGATAAGCATATAGATGACTGTATCTTCACAACATAGATATTAAATCATTTAAGATTGTTGTGCTTAAATAGTTAAGCAGAGCGATTAAAGTGAAATTACCACACTTTACACATTAATATCCTTGTCATACACACGATTAAAAGCAAAAACACATCACTAAACATCCAATAGTGGAATGAATAAGATCTGCTGTTATAGCGCATGCATATAATCAACGATAGCAAGAATAATTACATAACAATTCATATAAATGGAATGAATTCAGACATAGATAGAAATACCATATGAGCTGCGTGACAATCCCAGATATCAATCGTTATGTGCAGTTCTTCCTTTAACACAAAAACATTCTTCAATCAACGACAATAGTGCACAATTGTATAAAGAAACTTCCTTATTAAAGTAAGAACAACTGGTCGAGTTTCATAAAAGAATATTGGCTGAAGCACAATAGTGCAAACTTCAGTCTGGTAAGTCTCTTACAAAATTTTACGACCCTTTCTAAAGACATGAAAGGGTCTATAAATACAATACTAATTTAAATATCTATTAAACAGAAATGCTACTAAACTGATGTCAATAACTTTTGATCCTATTTTGGCTAGCGATCTGGCGAGCTGGAGGGTGATTCATCAAGTCGGCTGCTTTCCTTTGAATCTGAGCTGATTAATTGCAAGCATTGGCTCAACTTCCGGAGGTTGTGAGGCTAGCGAACTGAGTTGGCAGCATAGTGGCATCTTGAATATCGGAAATCTACACCCGATAGCATCTGGTTAAACACTTCAGGGCGGCTCTTTGTGTATGTGGCTTAACTAGGAAGTGCCAATACGCTTCCAAGTTTAAACTATTAATCTCGGCGATTAATCTTCCCTTTTCTTCTAACTCAGGATAACATGATTGCTCCAATGCATTTGTTGTTGTAATCTTTCCTGTTGTACATTGGGAAATCATATTTGCCAAGTAGAGAGTGTTGTTAACTAAATCAACTAAATTGCTAGAAGTTGATTTACATCTTGAGGCTGCTCTCTCTGCTTTCATCACCTGAGTGTGCCATTCTGTGAAAAGTATATCCTTATGAGTTTCAAGTATCCTGGGCAAATTTGCTGCTTTTCCTTGATTGGAATCTTGCCAATCAAGATGTGCAGTAATGGCCTCATCGACTTGATTCAATTCATCTCTGACTTTCTCTACCGGCTCATTTATAGATATAGTTAATTCGCACAGTGGCTCCGCTTGAGCGATCTGTTGACACAAGAGTTTAATCTGAGATATTAGCGCATTGTTTATCAATGATGCTTCTTTTCTGAACTCTGTCACCTGCGAAGCTCCTTTTATCTTTTCTAGCTGCGATGACATTTGAGTGATTTTCTCATCTTTGGTTTTCACCATTTGTTCATTCGCCACTTTCAACTGTTCCAATGCCTCTGTCAATTCTTTCTGTTTCTGGTTCGCATTTTGGTCGATCCTTTTCTTCTCTGCTTCCAATTTCTGGGTCAATTGATTATTCATTTGCTGTTGTGCCAGCAACTGCTCCTCTGCTTGCGTTGCCTTCTGTTTTGTCTCGGCCAATTCCATCTGTAATGTGGAGATTTCTTGGTCCTTATTCTTCAATAGAAGGCTTACCTCTGATGTTTTGTCGATTGTTGCTGCTGAATAGGCTCCAGCATACTGTGACAATTTAGTTAGATCATCAGAGGGGTCCAATTTCTCCTTCCATACTACATTACCCGTGACCGTTTGCTCTGGAAAGATAGAAGGTTGATCAATCCTTCATCTTTTCCTTGATCGCTTTACAACTGCTCTATGCCTCAGGCTGTAGAAAACATCCAATGGAGGAATATCTTCTACCTGTAGAATGATTTGATCGGTGGGATCTTTCGGAATTATCTCAATGTCTTTAGATTTAGGTGGGCCACTGGTTCCACTTAGAACCTGAGATGAAGTATCATCTCGCATGTCGCTGGTCTTAGGAGTGTTTGTACCTGTTGAGCCTTTTCCTCCACTGATGATAGAATCAAACTACTGCCATTCCTAAAGAAATTTAGGGTTTGTGGTAGTATCTACATTGGCATCAGTGGTGGTCTGTTGCCTTTTATCAGTTTGAGACTCCTTCTGTACTTGTTCCTGTTTTTTCTTCTCATGCTCCTCCTGTTCCTTCTGCTGTTTATCCTCATGCTCTTTCTTTAGCCGTTCTTCCTGTTCCTTCCTCTACTTTTCCTCTTGTTCTTTCCTCTATTTTTCCTCCTGCTCCTTATTATGATCTTTTGTTATAGCAGGAGGTTCCTTTATCTGTTGCCGACCAGGCTCACTTGACGATGTCGCTGGGGTTGTTGCTAATAAATCTAGAGGCAGAGTTTGCAACCTCTGCTCTCTAAGTTTATTAAATTCAATCAACCCTTCATCATTATATTTCATCCTAGTGAGTTCTTTAGCTTGACCTATTGTTTCAATTGAAGTGAACAAGTCATCGAACATATCTTCCTGATGCTCAAAAGTTGTTAATTTGGTGTGTTCTAACGTGGCATAGGCAACTAGCTTTAGATCAAATGCTCTGTTTGGGATTGTGGCCAGAGATAAAGATTGAATCTTTGTAGCTTCCTTTTCTGCATGTTTGAGATCATGCAGCGTAAAGACACCACACCTTAAGGGAAAAGCGGGCCTGCCTCTTTTCTTTTCCTTTTTGAGAGTCTATGTATTACTCTCAGCCGTAATCTGATAGGTGATTTCTCTTGCTAGCAACTTATCTGGAACATATAAAGGGAGGACATGTGGGTTGGCTTAGCTGCCGTAAACTCTGATATAGGTAAATTGCTCTTCTCCAAACCAACTAGCCACTGCTGGTAGATCAAAGGAAGCTTGGTAGGAGATCTTCGAAATGGGTTTATCAAAAATGGAATAGTAAATGGGCACCATGAAGCCATTACAGATTTGATACAGGTGGTTTTATAAGAAGACTTCCACAACTTTCGGTGATATATATGAATGGGCGAGGGGTCCTGTGCAGTCCACCTCCAACCAAGAACAAGGAATTCAGAATTGAAACATAATGTGTCTAAGATATATGCGCTATAATAAAATGGGCGGATTTTCCTTTCAGTGACCACAGTCTTATTTCTAAAATCACGAACAACTACTGCTAGTTTATCCGAGAGGATAGTAGCCCAGTCCATAATTATACTGTTTACTGCTTCCTCCATAAGAGGAACCATTTCTATGGTAAAACTAGCAAAGTCGTGTAAACCCCACAACCTACACATCATTATACCCACATAGCAATAAGGAGAAGCCAAAGAATCAACCGAGTACTTACCAGAAGACTCGTGTTTGTGCTTGTTTGGATTTTGTCTCCAATCATTGATGGGTTCAGATTCAATTTCATTTTCTCTTGCAAACTTCTCCAGGAAGGCGCTGTTGTATATCTTCTCTGGCTCAGGCAAATGATACATTTGCCTTAAGTCATCTGCCTTGAATGATCTGAAAATCCTCCCATCTCTGGTGCTAAAAGTTTTGTCCATGATTGGGATTTCTTCAATCGCCCATCGCACAACGTCTGTGTATGGGAGAATTTGCTCCCTGGCTACTATCATGTGAAGGAAAGAGTCGGCTAAATCTTTGAGAGTGCAATCAGACTTTCGTAGTGAGTCTGCGGTAGCTTCTATTACCGTCTTCTTTGGTTTCTCAGCTTCAATTAAGTCGTAAGTGCCTTGCCAAGTCACTCTGGTGAGGCCTGTGCATGTAGTATCAGATATTAGGCCTTTCTTCTTATTTGCAACAGCTTGTCCTGTGACAGGTGGATTGGAAGCACCCACAGTCTTCTTAGACTTCTTACCCATAATGCTCGAATTCCTGTCTATGAATGAATTCTGCATAGAGAGACAATTGTGCGTAATAGAGAGAGATAACAATGAAAACTTGCAAGTGATCACAAATGAATAGGTGCGCAGTAATATATTCAGCTTTTAAAACGGGTGCGGAGACAATCCATAGAAAGATTTTAGGACATGATTCCATTAATTGGCCGTATAAAACATGTCACCCTATAAATGCCCATTATATCGTTATTCGGGCGAGTAATCTCCTTAAGCATGCAATGGACGTATTGGCGGCTGGGCAAAAGTGATTATGCCTTAAATATGAATAAATTGAGCTTTCCAATCACTTTAACGGCTTTCTATCGAAAACTGTGCCTTATCGCATCGCATCAGGGGTATGATAAGTGCGCCTTAACGATATGTATTGGGTACCTCCGATCGCCGAATGCGATATCGCATCGGCGAAAAACTTTATGTGCATTGAGACTTAAGCGAAGGTAACCCGCCGATCGTCGAACGCCGATTGCGCATCGCATTGGGGCAAATGGAATGGGGCGCTTTTGGACGTGCATTGGATATCGCCGATCGCCGAATGCGATATCGCATCGGCGGAAAGCTTTGTGCCACTTTATATGTCTCTTATGTCATTGCGATATGCGATCTTGTGATCACTTTATCGCAATGACCAAGATTCGCTTTATTTCTTTAAAAGGGTTTGTTCAAAAAGGGTTTTATAGATGCATTTGTTTGATTATCAGACTTTTTGAACAATAGAAGTATTGATATCAATTTTATTTTAAAGGGACCCATTTCATATGTTATTGTTTTATGAATAAAAATGATATGAAATGGGGGGTTGTTTGTAGAGCACAACAGGAGGATAAGAGAAGAATCACATAGATATCTTCAGATTATGCGTGTTGTTTGTAGGTTCGGTAGAGACTGTTAAAAACAGGAACGATATATTTAAACAAGGAAAGATCTATTGAGGAAAAACTAATGTAATGGAGCAAAAGAATATTTAATAGTGGATTAAAATTACCATTATAGGGAAGGTCGTTACCGATCAGATATTTAGTCATTGAATGTAGCAATGGGAGGCAAGATCAACAATGAGAGGCAACAAATGGCAGAAATGGATAACCGAGAATAGATAGGTAACAATGGGTGAGGGCACATGGCGTGAAGAAGTTCGAGGAAGATGGCATGGGAGGTGTGATCATTGGCATGGTACCGAAAAGCGTGTGAAGGTAGGAAGGTGAATTTTAGGGGGGGGTAGTTGTAAGTGGTAAGGAGTGAGGGGGGTGTGAAGTGCAGAGATGGCAACATGTAAGTGAGGGGCCCACGTGGGAAAAACCAATTTTTTCACCCCCCCTACCATTATCTCATATCGTGGAAAGGGGGTGCGAAGAGGATTCCCCGCTGTTGATATGGGCAGGGAGGCGGATCACTGTTGGTTCTTACCTAAACATTATCACTTGCTAACAATTTTTCTTTTTTCGTATTTGACTTTGGCTAAAAAGCATAAAATTATTCATTTACAAAAAGAATTAATCACCTTTTAAAATTATAATTAATAGATAATGAAAAATTAATATAATTTGGTCATGTTTAGACTAACTACCCTTATTTAACTATTTCACTAATTTAAAGCCTAATCTAATATAACTTTCGCCAAATTTTGAGCATGTTAGGCCTTTTATTTGTCTTATTCTATCCTAATTTCTACTGTTCAGCCAAGATTAAACTGTTTAGTTGAACTTATTCTCTAATCTAATACATAAATTTAAATGATCTGATCAAGATTAAATAGTTTGATCCAAATCAGAAGAAAAGGTTGTGGCATAAAAACAATATGCACATAGACCTTTATTTATGACAAATGCAATTTATTTCATGAAGTGGCTTATAAACAAGCACACTTATACACATTTTTTGATTTTCTTTTGATGGGGTTTTATTTCATCTCATTTTTTTTTCTTTTTTTTTCATATTTCAGTTTTTTCTTTATTTTTTCATACCCTCTTTTATAAAATAAAAACTAAATTAGTAAAAATAAATCATGTTACAACATATCACACACTCGACAAAAATATTTTGCATCCTTATTTACTGTGGGCCACCATAACCTAACTCTCAAGATTTTCTGTGTAATGGCCTTTCTTGCATAATGTCCACCCACGACTCCTCCATGAGTTTCTGCTATAATACTATGCCTTTCATGTTCTGGGACATATCTTCGAAGTATTTCATCTGATCCCATTATTTATAAGTGCCTTGCAATCAACGTGAGATCAGCTGCGTTTACCACCAACTTCTTCTTCTATTGTGTAATGTACTCCACGGGGACCATTCTTGTGGCCAGAAACTAAATAATATCTGCAAATCGATCATCTGCGACCTTGATTGCGAACAACTACGCATAGGGAAATTTATCTCCGATACTGGTGGGTTCTTGTCCTATCTCCAATCTTGACAAATGATGAGGCCTGACATGCAATCTTCCTTGCTTGATTACAACCTCAAAAACGTACTCCTGGAACAACAACAACCATCGACAGTTTTTCCTCCTAAAGCGGGTATATTCACCAAATATTTCAGTGCAGAGTGATCAATGAACATCTTGAAATGTTCTCTGAACATGTAGTTCCTGCACTTCTGTAAGGCATAAACCATAGCTAACCCTTCTCTTTTTGTTGTTTTATAGTTCTTTTCTACATTGGACAATTTTCTACTTGCAAAAGCTATAGGGTGATCAACTTCACCTTCTCCTGGTTGTGCCAGCACTATACCCAACACTATGCAATATGCATTGACATGTACATCAAATTTTTTATTCCAGTCCAAAAAAACTACGATCGAAGCATTTACCATCTTCTCCTTTAGTATATCTAAACTCTTTTGACACTCTTCGTCCCATTTAAAAGTGACATATTTCTTCAATAACTTCTCTGTTGGCACAATTATTTGAGCATACCTCTTTATAAATTTTTTGTAATAGCCAGTGTGTCCAAGTGTGATGCATAATTGTCTCACTATTTTCGGTGTTGGCAAGTTCACAATGACTGCTATCTTCACGGGATCCATGAGCAAACCCTATTTTCACACAATATGCCCTAATAGTATGCCACAAGGCACACAAAATATACACTTCTGATGTTGCCTACATGTATCCAACATAATCCTTAAGCTCGCAATATGCTTCTTTAATAGCCCAAAGACTCTCCAATCATCAAAGTAAACTTCCAAGAATTTGTGTATGTACTCCTTAAATTTTGTGACTAAAACTCTAGAAAATACGGCAGGCGCATTCTTCAAGCCAAAAGGCATCATCGTGTACTGAAATGAGCCCCACTATGTTTCAAAATTTGTCTTATGTCTATATTTAGGCACAATTATGATATGATGGTAACCTGAAAAACCATCTGTGATAGAACAAGCCTCGTGACCTCCTACATTGACCAATACTTCATCTATAAATGGTGTAGGGAAGGGGTCGTGCACACATGCATCATTTAGTTTCCTCAAGTCAACACAAATTTTGATCTCTCCCTTAGTCTTCTTTTCCTAAACTATCATGGGACTTACCCATTCAGACTCTTCGACAGGCTCAATGATCCCTACTACTAGCAATTTGTCTAATTCTTCCTTTGCCTTTTCCTTGTATTTCAGATTCAACCTATAGGCTCTTTTCTTCACAAGCTTCATGTCAGGTTTCAGAGGGAGCCTCATCACTCCTGGGTCCCCTAATATGCCCTTCATTTCTGAAAAATTTGTAGGGAATAGCTCCTTGTATTCATGTAGCAGCTCCGTGATTTTACTAACTGTATCTGTGTCCCAATAGTCTCCAATTGTTGCAAACTTCACGTTTTCCTCTATCCCAATATTCAATTTTTGTGTTTTTACAAGCTACGTTATATCTAGTACCTTTGGTTTTGGTTCAACAACTTTGTGATGTCCTTCCGATTCTGGTATATCAATATTGCATGGATCTTCATCTTCTTCGACAATGATATTATAACATTCCAATGCTTTTTGTAACCATGTAACCCAATCATGCTGCCAAGTTAATGGAGCTTCATTCTCAAAAATGTTTTATCTAATTACCTAAAGAGTTGACTCTATGCACAAGCAATCATCTTCAATACTAAATGTTAGTATGAACCCTTCAACCAAATCTATCCAGTTCGCAGTTCCATGTCGCAGTTCTATTTCAAGATACCAATTCATAGGAATCATTTCTACTGTGTGGATAAACCCATGTACCCACTCTTGTTCTAGAATTTATTTCCAAGTCAAAATGTGGCAATGAATATTCTCTTAGGGATCAACCTTACCATCATACTTTACTTCTATTTCTATGTCGATTGAGCCTAACCTAATCCACATTAATCTTTGAATCTGTTGCCAATCTGCTATATTTCTTTTATGTGTACACCACCATCTAGTAGGTGTAGCCCTCAAGGCTACATCCAAAGCTTTCAACCTTTGTTCTTCTAGTATTTCTCTTTCATATTCATCAAGAAACATGCTTAAATATATGATCCCATCATAATAAGGTAGATCACATACCTCGAAAGTTATGCAACAAAGTGATTTTGTGGTCGAGACTTCATATAACATATTTTGCCAATTTTCTAGTTGTTCCTTGGAATGTGAAGTAAAAGAATTGTCATGTTCCCAACCCAATTTACCATATGTAGTGAGATTAATCCAATCTTTTTCCTTAGCTGTTATCTAATAAATGTTATCGACATCTGCATCATAGTACTCATCCCAAACAAGCTTTGTATAACGCACTCCTTCTGAGGGGTCTAGAGGGATAATGACCCTCATATCATATTTTTCGAACACCATTTGTCTCTTCTTTAAATTTATTATCGCCAAATTATTGAAAGCCAAGTCCAAACCAAGTAGCACTAGATAGAGGTTCTATCATCTACAATTTAATCAATTTGAAGTCTGCAATGGTTTGGACTCCTTCGATGTCTACTATGATACCAGGTAACCTTCCCAAAGGGATGATCTTATGTGTTGGTTGGCTATCCTCAACTGTTGATCCAAATGGATCCAAGAACACTGTCTAAGTCTTGAAACCTCTTAAAATCTTGCTAAAGATCAAAATGATCACATGAGAAAATCCCTTAGAATGGCAGAAAAACACTATTGGGAAGCCAAAAACACATGAAAATAGTGAAAAACAGAGTATCGGGGACGTGAACCGTGAATGCACAGTAGCCGTCAGATATGGCGATCAATGGTCTAGATCTGATCAGCAAATTGCAATCAGCATAGGCAGACAACGGATATCGACGCAGACCATATAAAACTTGCAATGGTGACCGGCGGAGTCAACTAGGACAATCGATCAAGCACGCAGATCAACGGCCCACGTTGCATCACAGGATAGCTATCGAAGATTACAAGAGCGCTTACAACGGGCCGAGGTTATCGCAATGTGTGATTGCAATCAATCTCACCGCGATATCGCAATCAGGGCTACATAGAGGAGCAGGCTATATACACATACATATATGCGATTCG
The DNA here is from genome assembly GCA_000404065.3 of Pinus taeda. Lineage (NCBI taxonomy): Eukaryota > Viridiplantae > Streptophyta > Pinopsida > Pinales > Pinaceae > Pinus > Pinus taeda. The sequence goes on along the minus strand of APFE031384617.1, from coordinate 103,365 downwards.
ATGAATTGGACCCGATGGTTATATAAATATTATTTCATAAGATTTGAGATCCATAGAAAAGGCATTTTTAATGTATTTTGCGTATATCGTTTATTAAATGAAATACAAAGGATGAAGCGTCGACGCGATAAGCCGGACCCAAAAGTGTTACTTAAAGCTATTGTATATTATTTCAGATCCGCCATAAGCCATTTTTACGTTGTTTTCACGATTTTTAATGTATTTTCAAAATACAAAGGAGCAAGGCCGAAGCGACTTGTGACGGTGGTGAGGACGGACCTGATAGAGGAATAGACCATATTTAAGGACTTTTGAAGTCTGAAATGAACAGTGTTTTGGCAGAATTTCACAGTGTTGCAGCATTTCTCTGTGTAAAACAGAAAACGATTGTTTTTGGAATTCTAAAGGATTTCAAAGGCCCGATGACCTCTTTCGTTACAGTATAGGTGGCCACCATCCCTGGAAGTGTTTAGCAATGATTGCTAATGCTTGGAAAGGGATCTGAGCAGAAAAAGTTGGGGAGACAGAAAGTCGAGAAGCTGAAACGAATAGGCAACACAGTTTGGCTTTAAAGCCATGGAAAAATAGAAGACAGAGCTAAGACAGAGACATAGAGTGATTAAGAGAGTCTGTGTACTCAGAGAAGGCTTGAGAGGTTCAAGCAACTCTTACTATTATATATGTTGTGTATTGAGTCTCAGATTGAGCTCATACTGTTGTAAAAATCTGCTTGAAGACATAATAGAGAGGCCACCACTCAAGGCTAGACCAGGAGATGTAGCCAAGGAGTATTGGGTGAACTCCTCATTAAATTTGTTGTGTTATGTGTTGTCTATTATGTTTTTCTTTACTGATTCATTGTCTGTGTATTTCGAAATCTTATTGATCCATTGCATAAAATAACGTAAACAAATCCAGGCACGTGAGTCTGTAATACTTTATTAATTGACTTAGATCTCATTATTAGATCAAGTGGTATCAGAGCTTTAGGTTGCTAAGGTTAGACAAGCTTGTGCTAGATTGGTGAATGATAACTAGGTCAAAGCTCAAATTAGGAGAAGGAGAACTAGTTTAAGCTAACCCAGAAATTGGTAGAGTTTATCCGAGGAGGGAAATTGTAGAAGAAAATCCCTTGGAATCAGACTCTCAGTTCATGGACAGTTTCATGACCATGAGAGCCATGGTAGAAGAGATGTATCGAGAATTTAAGAAAGGTTGAAGTGAAGATTCTTCAACCTCCAAACAAGACAAGGGAACAAAAGAATCTCTTCTAGATGGTCATTCTGAAGGCAAAGGAAAAGGAAAAGAGGCTCCTCTATCCACACCTCATGATACCCCTGAAAATAAAAAGAAGCAAACATCTTTGATTAAATTAGATGTTAAATTTGATTTACCAATTTATGATGGAGAATTAAATGCAGAGAAGCTAGATAACTGGATTAGACAGATTGATGTGTATTGCAGGGTGTAGAGCATTGATTCAAACAGGAGTAAAATTCAGCTGGCCAACCTACACCTTGGAGGAGCTAACTTGGTATGGTGGGAAGGCAGGACACAAGTTGACTTGAGGAAGCATGGTAAAATTCTTTCTATTTGGAGTGAATTTGTTTCTGCAATTAAAAAAAAATTCTATCCACTAGCTCCTATGTAGCAAGCTATGATGAGTTGGCAAACTCTTCACCAATTAAAAGGGCAAAGTGTGTAAAGCTATACCCAGGAATTTAGAAAAAGAGCTTTGATTCTAAGCATTTCTTTAGAATCGCCTGAAACTTTGTTGAAGTATATAGGAGGTCTGCATAGTTATCTGAGGCACACCATTCTCATGTTTAACCCTACTAGCATAGATGAGGTATTTGTTCAGGCTACCCATCTAGAGGCTAGAGGCAAGAATGTGAACCCAGAGATTGGGGGATCATCAAAACCCACTGCAAGCAAGAACAAGGAAAAGAGGAAGCATAAATGGAAAGAGAGCAAGGAAAATGTTGTACAGAAGGCCAAACCTTCATGAACTCAATACAAGAAGGATGGACATGATGATGAACATTGCTGGTATTTGCATCCAGAGCTGAAACCCAAGAAGTTCAATGGCAAGAAGAAGAAGGTTGTTTTTGTTGTATAGAAGGATTTGGGGTCAGACTTAGGTGATGAAACAACATTCACAACTACATGTATACAAGGTTATCCGCTTTAGAGACTGTAGAAATCAAGAAGTAGGTACAGGAGCTGCTCGAGAAAGGGTTCATAAGACCAAGCACATCACCATGCAGATCTCCAATCATGTTGGTGAGGAAGAAATATGGTTCGTGGAGGATGTGCATTGACTACATAGCATTGAATAAAATAACGATCAAGAATCGTTACCCCCTTCCTCACATTGATAATCTATTGGATCAGCTGATAGAAGCTGTTTACTTTTCCAAGTTGGACCTACGTAGTGGTTACCATCAAGTCAGAGTAGCAGAGCAAGATGCATGGAAGGCTACTTTCAAAACAAAACAAGGGTTGTATGAATGGCTAGTTATGCCTTTTGGCTTGAATAATTCTCTTGCCACTTTCATGAGAGTTATGAATGATGTACTCAGGCCTTTTATTGATTATTTTGTAATTGTATATCTAGATGACATTCTTGTTTTCAGTAAAACATGGGAATAACATTTGAAGCATGTAAAGTAGACTCTAGATGTTTTAAAAACAGAAAATCTCTATGTTAAATTATCAAAATGTGAATTTGGTAAAACATATTTGAATTACTAGGGTCATAATGTAGGGGGTGGTGAATTGAAGATAGCTCCCTCTAAGGTTCCAGTCATTGTAAACTAGCCTAAACCCAAGTCTGCTATAGAATTTAGAAGCTTCTTAGGGGAAAGAAAATATTGGAGAAAATTTATTGCTAACTTTTCCTTAATTTCAGCTCCCTTAAATGCTTTAACAGGATTGAACAAGGTGTTTCAGTGGGGAGGCAAAAAGCAGAAAGCCTTCGACACCTTGAAAGAAAAAATTAGTACATCACTAGTACTAGCATTGCCAAATCTTCAAAGACCATTTGAGATCGAAACAGATGCCAATGACTATGCCATGGGAGCAATGTTGATGCAACATGGTAAGCCCATATGCTACCATTCTGAGACTTTTAATTCTGCAGTAGTTAATTATCCTACATATGATAAAGAATTGTATGCATTAGTCCAAAGTGTGAATAAGTGGAAACATTACTTAATGGGCAAAGAAACAATTATACATACTGATCATTAGCCACTTCAGTATTTGCACTCACAAACTAAATTGCTGCAATCAAGGCACTATAGGTGGATGGGTTTCCTACAACAATGTCATCTAGTCATCAGATATAAGAAAGGCATACACAATAAAGTTGCAGATATGTTGTCCAGACCAATCATAAATGCATCTACTATACTTAAGCATAACTCAGTAATGCATGAAAGTTGCATTGAACAATATGCTCAAGATATAGACTTTAAAGATGTATATGTAGCTTTAAGTAATGCAAAAAAGGTAGAAGAATTGGATTAATATGTTAAGGACCAACTCTTGTATCATTTGGGAAAGCTATGCATTCCACAAACTGAAAGAGTTAACATAATAAGGAAGCACATACTTCTCTGGTATCAGGTCATTTTGGTGTGAGTAAAACAGTTGCATAGCTGCAAAGATACTGCTATTGGCCAAAAATGCATGAAACAGTTTCTAGATATGTTAAGGGATGTATCATGTGTGCTAAAAGTAAGCCCAACAATAGAAAACTAGGCTTGTACACTCCACTACCAATTCCTTCCCATCCTTGGGAAAGTGTTTCCATGGATTTTGTTGGGGGATTGCCAAAATCTAGAAAGGGACATGACTATTTATATGTTATTTTGGACAGGTTCAACAAAATGTGTATTTTAATACCTTGAAACAAGCAGATTACAACGAAGTTGTTCTTTCAGCATGTCTGGGTGCATTTTGGGTTACCCACTTCCATAGTATCTGATCGAGATTCCTGATTTGTTAGGAAGTTTTGGTCAAGTCTGTGGGAATTAATGGACACCAGACTGAAGAAAAGCACAACCTTTCATCCACAAATAGATGGCCAAACAGAGGTATTCAACAAGATAGTGATCCAGTTGCTCAGGGGTTATTGCAGCAAGCATCCCAAGCTTTGGGATGAACATTTATGTTATGTGCAACATGCTTACAACCGTGCTAAACATTCTTCGACACAGAGATCTTCTTTTGAGACCTATTTTGGTTTTATACCAAGGTCTCCCTTGGATTTTGTCTTTGAAAAAGACATAGCAGATGCTGGACACAGTGATGTGGACAAAGCAAATAGGTTCATTAAACAGATCCAAGAAATTCACCAAGCAGTGCAGGAACAGCTGGAAAAGAGCCAAGCCAAATACAAGGCAAGGCATGATAAACATCGGGTGGAGCACAACTTCCAAGTTGGTGATCAATTCTGGCTATATATCAGCAAGGGCAAAATGCAAGGTGAAGGAAAAAAGTTGAAGCCAATAAGGTATGGGCCTTTTAAGGCACTTGAGAAAATTGGTGAAAACGATTTCTGCCTTGATCTGCCAGCATACATGCACATCTATTCAGTGGTAAATGCAGAAAACTTAAGACTGTTTGGACCTTCATTAATTAAAGATCTCGAAGAGCAAAGTCAATTGCCTTCCATTGATGATCTGTTGCCTGAATATCTCAATGAGCTGTAGGAAGATACAGTTCTGGACAGGAAGGTGAGAACCACATGCACAGGGGATGTTAAGTACCTTAGGATTGGGCTCAAAGATTCAAAACCAAACATGCAAAATGGATAGAGATTGGACAAGTGAGGCAGTTGTATCCTCACTTGAGCGATGCTTGAAAACCAACTTTTGGTGGTCCAAAAGCCTTTTTTCAGTGGGAAGGCATGATCCAAATGGATCCAAGAACATTCTCTAGGTCTTGAAACCTCTTAAAATCATGCCAATGATTAAAACGATCACATGAGAAAGCCCTTCGAATGGTAGAAAAACACTTTTGGGAGGCCAAAAACACGTGAAAATAGTGAAAAACAGAGTATTGGGGGCATGAACAATGAATGCCTAGTAGCCGTCAGATTTGGCTGATCAATGGTCCAGATCTGGTCGGCAAATCATAATCGACACAGGTAGATAGCGGATATCAGTACAGACCATATAAAACTTGTGATGGTGATCGGTGGAATCAACTAGGACCATCAATCAAGCGCACAGAGCGACGACCCACATTGCATCGCGAGATTGCTATCAGAGATTACAAGAGCACTTACAACGACCCAGAGTTATTGCGATATGAAATTTCAATCAATTTCATCATGATATCGCAATCAGGGCTACACAAAGGAGTGGGCTATATACACATACATATATGCGATCCGATGAACTGAACCCGACGGCTATATAAATATTATTTCATAAGATTTGAGATCTGCAGAAAAGGCATTTTTAATGTATTTTGCATATTTCATTTATTAAATTAAATACAAATGATGAAGCATCGATGTGATAAGCCAGACCCGAAAGGGTTCCTTAAAGCTATTGTATATTATTTCAAATCTGCCATAAGCCATTTTTATGTTGTTTTCACGATTTTTAACATATTTCCAAAATACAAAAGAGAAAGGCCAAAGCAACTTTCGATAACGATCAGGATGGACCTAATAGAGGAATAGACCGTATTTAAGGACTTTTGAAGTCAGAAATGAATAGTGTTTTGGCGGAATTTCACGGTGTTGCATCATTTCTCTATGTAAAACAGAAAACGATTGTTTTTGGCATTCTGAAGGATTTCAAAGGCCTGATGACCTCTTTTGTTACAGTACAGGTGGCCATCATCACTGGAAGCATTTATCAATGATTGCTAATTCTTGGAAAGGGATTTGAGTGGACAAAAGTTGGGGAGAAAGAAAGCTGAGAAGCTAAAATGAACAGGCTGTGTAGTTTGGCTTTAAAGCCATGGAAAAACAGAAGACAGAGCAAGCAGTGCCGAGACAGAGCTAAGACAGAGATGAAGAGTAATTAAGAGAGTTTGTGTACTCATAGAAGTCTTGAGAGGTTCAAGAAAAATCTTACTGTTATATCTGTTGTGTATTGAGTCTTAGATTGAGCTCATACTATTGTAAAACTCTGCTTGAAAACATAATAGAGAGGCCACCACTGAAGGATGGGCCAGGAGATGTAGCCTGGGAGTATTTGGTGAACTCCTCATTAAATTTGTTGTGTTATGTGTTTTCTATTATGTTTTTGTTTACTGCTTCATTTTCTGTGTATTTCAGAATCTTATCAATCCATTGAATAAAATAACATATAAAAATCGAAGCACATGAGTCTGTAATACCCTATTAACTGACTTAGATCTCATTATCAGATCAACTGTATCAGTGACCATTACAACATCGGTCTTCCCATTAATTCCCAAGTTTTCTTAGGTAACACATTGGCATCGGATCCTAAATATAGAATTACCTTATGCATATCATATTCCCTGATTTACGCAATTAATCTCATTTCCTTCCCCATTCTCTTCTTGTTTTGATTTAAATTGTTCACTTTGCGCAGCTCACTTCACGGTACCTCGTTATCAATGCAGGAATCTATCAACTCCTAGAATCCTTCGACAACCATCTGATTCCTCAACAACTTCAAGCAAGTCTATAAAAATGACTTCAAAATACTTGGATCTAATTCTTGCGTTGGTGTAGACACTTTGCCGCAATCCTTCTTTGGCATTAACTTTGGTTGTGTACTATATGTTGAAGCCCCAACATCCATAAATCTTTGCTTCACTCCCATGAACATTTCTTTTTACTTTTGGATACTAAACCTAGTGACCTTTTTTGTGCTCTTTCTTACCCATGTCTCTTCTACTTTCTTCTCACCTTTATCGTCTCCCATCGCATCTTCACTCCTTGTTACGATGTTGATGTGTGGTTCACCCTCCCCTGGCTTAGCGATCATCATTTAAATGTTTGTTGTGGACTGATGGTTCCTTTTCTCCTGCATCTTCATGATAAGGACGAGACATTCTTCTATCATGTGATCAAAATATTTGCAGTAGCTATAGGATGTAGTAGGGTTCTGATAGTCTCTTCTGAAATTTCGTGCTTATCCACGGTTATAACAGATAATGTGGCTGCATCTTCGACCAGCTCCTCTGCCTCGTCCTCTAAAGCCTCCTCGACCAAAATGCTGGTTTGACTCCTTGTGTGTATGTACTTCAAATTTGAGTCTATAAGCATAAGTAGTGCGCTTCAACATGAAGTCATAACTTCGACAATTTCTCGCATTGTGACCTACTGATTTACAAAAGTTGCAAAAAAATTGCTTTGGGGTTTGCATGTACTTATATAATAAATATCAATCTTTAGAGTGATGTTGGCCTCTCATTCTACAAGTATCACACCACAAACTTGATCTTGGGTTTACTAGATTAGGTGCTCCAATTGCAAAGTAATCTTTGAACACATGGCATTGATCCTTATAATAGCCCTCTGCTTTTCATTTTTGTACACCACACTTCTGATCTGGTTTCTTTAGCTTTCTTGAAATATTGCAATTCCAAGGTAAAATTTGCTACCTAAATCTAAATTTGTTGTACTCCTGCATGAGTATCTCTGATCGGCGAGGCTTCCAACTTCATTGCAATCTCCAATGCTTTGACTTGAGTCATTATCCTCTGCTACATCAAGGGTAAATTGATATGTCACAACAACACAACTATAAACCATTCTTTATGCTACTCTAGGGGTATATTAAATCTTACTTGTCCCATTAACACCTTGAATCATTGATCCAACTCCCACATAGACTCAATAGCCACCTATTTGATTTCCTTCAGTTTTGTAATGCATTGTGATTCTGATTTCGACTTCTTAAATTCTGATACTAGTGGTTTCTTAATATCATCCAACGAAGCAACCTGATTAGTCACAAAATATTTCATGTATCATGTTAGTGCTCTCTATCACAGTGTTGTGATGAGATGCACCTTCTTTACATCTTCATCAGTGATCTTTCTTTCCATACTACATTAGCTACAAACCACAACTGCTTAGGATCCTCTGATCTAAGTCCTCTAAAGATAGGTAGCCTAATGTCATCAGTCAGTTTTATTATCTAGGGGTTAGGAGGAGGGGGGTGTGGCGTAAGGGGAGTATATGGATGGGGAATCCCAAATATGCCCTAATTTTTCTCAACTCCTAACTTTAACGCACCTTCAAGATGGGAGGGGGAATATCACAGGGTTGTGGGGTTACTTCCTTCTTCTTCACTCTTAGGCCCACCTAACAAGGGACTATAGTCAGTCTCAGTAAAGTTCTTTGGTTTTCATTCTACTCTATATCACTTTCCACTTCGTGTAGACCCCAATCATGGTTAAAAATTATTCCCTCTTCGTCCAAACATTAATATGATTGCACTTGCCATACGCGCTTTTCACACAAAATCATTTTAATCCATAACTTCAAAGAATTTAGGTAATTACCTCATGGTCCATTCAAAAATATTTTCTCATCTTTGTTGTAAGATATACTCATGTCTATTGCAAACTCAGTAGTAAATCCTCCCAGGATACTGTAAATTCAAAAGTCAACTTCTCTTGAGATACTGTTGTTAGTATTCTTGAGTCATTGTATCAATTCAGGGCTCCACGCGGCAGGCTCATCGTTTTTGAAAAATGTCTTATGCTCATTCAACTTTGATACCCATTCATATGGTTCATTAGAAAATGTCATGAATCATATCTCGTGTTGTTATGTAAAGAGATACTTCTGCAACCACGCTTTAGTTGACAATCACAGATTTCTGTTTTCCTGAACTGCGAATTCTCATTCTTTCTTATCTACCCAATATTGTATTTCCTTTTATGATGGACACCACATCCACATCCCTCAAGCAGATCTTGGTCCCAGCAACAGAACCATTTTTTGGCTTGGTTGGGATTGACCCAAGTTCAACTTGTACTTCACACCAACAAAACCCTCAGACGCCGGCCCTTTTGACAACGACCTGCAAGAAGGTCAAGGTCAACTTTGAGGTGGCTACGAGTGATTGTAGAAATAGGTTTCTGCAATATTTAGGGACTGTGCAAAGTGACTCTTAACTTCTCTTTTCTATAATTTAATCATCCTTCTAACATTTGTTTATCAGTGGTTGTCACTGATGTCAACCCAAGTAGCACTAGGGGCTACCCCAATCTTGCATGGGGCTTTTGACTTCACAACTTACTCTATTATGAGTCAAGGATCTTCTAGATGGATTCTACTCGAAAATTTGTTTATGCTGATACATGGCATGCCACGTAATTCTTCATGACTTGAGAGATATTCATCATAAAGGGGGAGATTGCTGATCAGTGGTTGTCATTAATGTCAACCCAAACAGCACTAGGGGCTACCCCAATCTTGCATTGGAATTTTTACTTGAAAAATTACTTTATTCTTAGTCAAGGATATTCTAGATGGATTCTTCTCGTCGAGATGTTTCTGTTGATATATCGTACGCCACGTAATTCTTCATGGTTTGAGAGATATTCATGTTTGAGGTTAGTAACCCCAATTAGTGGGCTAAAACCCTATGGGGTTGTGGCATGACACTCATAATTGGTTGTGGTCATTCAATAGTCAATAATTAATAATTTTTTTTTCTCCTAAAATCCCTCTAGCATTCACTTGTTGAGTACCCTCTCAAGTGAAGACATTCATATAAATAGTGACCTTCATATCCTCCTCTAGTAGGGATTTTGTGGCTTCAAATAGGTCATCATGGCATTTTCGCTATAACTTTTTTTTCTGCGAAGCTTCAGAAACTGAAATTAAAACTTGTTTGAGACAAACTTTTTACAAACCTCGTGACCAAATTTCATATCTTGGTTCGCTATATCTTCGGAGATATGATCTGAAGAATTTAGGGTTTTTGCAGGGTCCCAAATTCCATATCAAACATGTGAAGTTGGGAAATTCATCATAACTTTCTCCCTTGGAATTGGATTGAAATTTTGTAAATAGTGATAGAAAGAGGACACACTGAAGTTTTTTCAGTACCATTTTTAGGGCCGAAGGTTGCCACAGTGACATGTGGAATTTCGTACAAGTTCGCTCTACTGAACTAGTCTATATTTTGGTCATCGTGGGAGATTGGGCATAACTCTTTCTTGAAGAATCCAATCTTGATTATACCTATGGGGTTGGAAATAGGACTCATAGGGATACCATAGGATGAAAGTTTAGACCTTGGAGATCTAAAATTACATAGATATAATAGATTCAATATCAATCTTCTAGAAGGCAAGAAAAAAAACGCATTCAAGGATCACTACAGTAAGGACCACACATCAACAGTCAAGGGTAAGTCTCCTACAACAATATATGTATGATTAGTGTTTACATTTGAATTTTTAGTATCATCTCTGACATACGTTTTTATAGGACAACGTAATTATATACAATGTCTCGGTTATATATCTACGTCTCTATATGTCAAATGTTCTATTCTTGATATTACACATTTGATGCTACCTATTCTTGATGCTACACCAAGTCTACTAAATCTATATGATGTTGTAAGTTCATGTTACTTTTCTTGTCATAGTTGATAGAATGGTCTTTTTTGTTGTACTTATAACTTGGTCCATCACAAGTCTAGGGTCTATCATCAGTTTTTATTATATATATCTTTAGGTTAGTTTTGGATATAGTCTTGCATAGAGTTGAGGCCTATATCAAGAGTGGGAATTTTTGTCTATTACTGCAACAAGTCAACAAAAAAAGTGACAAGAACACTTCAGGTACGCATTGTAATTTTAATTTGTATTTATTCATTATTATGCACTTACATGTGTTTTGCAGGCAGCGGTAAGTTGAAGGGTATTTTGTTTTGTTTTGGGATTGGTTTTGCCGGGAAAATTTTACATGCAGGTAGAAGAAGATTCAAGTACAAAATCAAGAAAGAATTCAAGAGCGGAAATATCAAATCAAAGGAAGCATTGCAACGACACATCCTTGAAGGCATGAAAACCATTCAAATATTGTGAAGTATTGTTAAGGCCAAGAGTCATCATTGTAAATTTGTAAAAGCGTTGTTTATAAAAGAGTCATCATTGTAAAAGAGTCATTTGTAAAAGAGTTATCATTGTAAAATTGTAAAAGAGTCTTCATTGTAAAGATTGTAAAAGAGTCATTCTTCCTAAAGTAAAAAAGGCAGAGTTGAGATTCATAGTAGTCACTATTGGGATGATGTCATGGCTGGGTTGCAGGTCATAGATTGATTGGGTATTCGGTCAAGTACACAAAAATCATTGTACATCTTATTGTATTGTGGATTTTTGTCCCTAGTTTGGGAATCCACAATCTTGTCTTATTTTAGTGATTATAGGTTGGCAGGGAAGTGCTAGGTAGGTGTATGAAGTCACCTACAGGTTGGGGCTTGTGAACATCTCAAGGTGGTAGGTGGTGCTAGGGTGAGTTGTGGCTCACTAGGGTGTTGGGGCATCCATTCAGTTGATTATTGAAGAGACCAGGGCATTGAGGCATCCTTCTAGTGGGAGAAAGAGAAGAATTCTTTTCTAGAATTCTATAAATTTGTTGCTTTCATTTCAGTTGGGGCTGAAGATTAAAGAATTTATTAGAAAATCATTTGGTGGTTTTTGACCTAGAGGGGGTTTTCCACCTAAAATTATTGTGCCTACTACGTTCTTTCAATTACTTTTATTACTCCATAAACATTAATAATAATTGAATATTAACTAATGCTCTGGAAAGATTTAAAAGTGCCAACTGTTAAGGTATATTGATTCACCCCCCCTCTCAGTATTTCTAACAATTGGTATCAGAGATTGGTTCCTTCAATAGCAGTCTAACAACTAGAAGGAGATCATGTAGTATACTAAGAATAAATTTCCTTTGTTCAATGGAAATAGCTATGCACTTTAGAGTGGAATAATGTAGGTTCATTTGCTAGCACAAGGATACGAAGTACGGGAAATCGTTGACAAAGGCTTCACACCAACCCAGGATGAACAAGGTAATAAAAATATGGTATATGATGCAAAGGTTAAAGATATTATTATCAATGGTATTATCGAATCTATTTAACTTAAGGTATTGAGTTTCAAAACTATTAAAGAGGTATGGGGCAAGCTTGAAAAATATATATGCAGGTAACTCAAAGGTGAAAGAAGCAAAGCTTCAAATTTCCAGGGAAAAGTTTGAGAAACTCAAAATGAGGGAAGATGAAGATATTGATGCATACTTTTAGTGTGCTGATGAAACAACAAATACATTGGAAGATTTCAAAGAACCTGTTGAAATGAAAATTGTTGTTCGAAAGATCCTCATAACCTTGCCAACAAGATTTAACCCTAAGGTATCCTTCTTGGAAGATAGATCAAATCTAATCAATATCAGCATAAATGAATTGCATGGAATTCTTACAGCATATGAAATGAGGATTGAAGAAGAGGATGGCACATCTCACTTAGAAACAACATTTTCCGCATCCAAGAAGAATAGTAAGGACAAGTAGACTCCGAAAGCAAAAACTTGCAATTGTAAGGATGAGGAAAAGGAAGAAGATGAAGAATAATTCTCAGATAAATAATTTTCCTACTTCACGTAGAAAATGAAAATAGTTACAGGAAAATTCAAAGGTAAACTTTCATTAATATATTTTGATTGTGGTGAGGTTGGGAATTTTGTAGCCAAATGTCCTCACAAAAATGAGGGTATTACGAAAAGGAAGAAAAGTCCTAAGAATTTCAACAAGAAAGGTAAGAAGCAATGGTTTAAGAAAAGTTTCTTCTCCAAAGAAGATAGTTCCTCATTCGAAGAAGATAGTGATAAAGAAGAAGAATTCAATAGAAGAGTATTATTTATGCCCAAGAACAATAAAAAAGAGGAACCTGACGAAGAAGGAGACGAAGAAGAAGAAATTATTGAAGCTGAATTTCAAAATGAATTAATCAAGGTTATCAAAGAGCTCAAGTTTGAAAAGAAGCATGTTAACACTCTTCAAGATGAATTGAAGACAGAAAGGGAACAGGTCCTCAATATTAAAATCAAGGTTGAAGAATACAAATGAATTGAAGAATCACTCAAGAAAGAAGTAAAGGAAATAAATAAGGAGAGAGAAGCATTGGAAACTGAAATAGTTGTTGTACGAAAGGAAGTAAAAAATGGAAAAACTTTTCAAATAGACACCAATAGTTCACATACTTTGGATAAACTCATCAACAACCAATGATCATATAGAGGCAAGACTGGTCTTGGTTATAAAGAAAAATTAGAAAAGAATTCGAGTCCTTCTATGATAATTAAAGAAGATGGATATGCAAAATCTACTAAGCAGATAGATCCCTCAGCTAAATCAAGAGATCAAGGCACGTAGGAAGAACCTTGGAAGACAATTCCTCAAAGAATATTTCCTCCCAGGTACCAACCTATATTCTATGGTCTTTTTTATTCATGTGGAAGGTTTGGACATAGAGCTATAAAATGTCACATGTATATTTGGAATGCATATAATTATAGGAGATCCTTCAGAAATGGATATTCTAGAACTCAACATAATATCAACAAACTTGATCATTTGAGAGATGATTTCCAATGTTACAAATGTAAAAACTTTGGACAAATGGCTAGGGATTGTGAAGTTCTAGATAGGTACAACTATTATCGAATAGGCACGATAATAGTTGTACCTATCACGAGATAGACACCAAACATAATCTTCTATGAATAACATTGAATGTTACAAATTTCATAACTATGGACACATACCTCATAACTGTAGGTACAATATGGAATCAACCATGAATGAAAATCTTGATGAAGAGAATAAGAAGGTTTGGAAAGGAAAACAGGTACATGATGAACACGTACAAGATGAGCAAGAAAAGAAAGAAGGCAATAAGGTCCCAATAGTTATGCTTTCATGATTCATCATAGATTGTGAGGAATCAAAAACTACTTCGGTTAATGACTCAAGTCAAGATAGTTCATTAAATGACACACTATTCTGGACAATTCATCTTATCGACTCCTAGAAATTTGAAGATGAGGAGTCTATGCAACAATATATGACATAAGTCTACGATTGATAGACAGGTAGTTTGAATAAGATGACAACTTCATTACATGTTCATGGGGAGAATAATATTTGAAGTATTACAGATTGAAGAAAGGAAGCATTGACAAGCAATCTCTATGTGAAATTGGATCAAGACAATCTAACGATTATCGAGATATGTCAGTAGGATAAAGGAATATTCATATATCAAATCAAGTACATCAAGGAAATTCTCAAGAAATTCCAAATGGAAGATTTCAAGCCAGTCCTTACCCCCATGGTAACAGGTTGCAAGTTAAGCTTAGAAGACTCATTAAAGGATGTGGACCAAAGGTTGTATAGATCCATGATTGGTAGTCTCCTATATGTGATAGCCTCCCAACCAGATGTGATGCAGGTAGTTGGACAAGTAGCATGATTCCAAGAAGGACCAAAAGAATCTCATATAATTTCCATCAAAGGAATTCTTCGATAAATTAAGGGCACAACAAAAGATGGTCTCTGGTATCCCAAAGGAAATGATCTAGTCATCCAAGACCATATAGATGTAGACTGGGTAGGAAGTCTTGATGATCATTTGGAGCAGTGTTCTTCTACCTAGGTGGTTGCATTGTCACATGGTTAAGTAAAAAATCAATCTTCAATCTTGTTATCCATAGCGGAAGAAGAATACATCGAAACAATAGCTTGTTGTAGCCAAGTTCTCTAGATGAAGCAAAACTTGCAAGATCGTAAAGTTAATTTTGATGAGCCTATTCCCATATTCTGCGATAGCACTAGTTCCATCAATATCTCCAAAAGTCCTGTGATGCATTCCAACACAAAGCACATTTCAGTCAAATATCATTTCGTTAGAGAGCAGGTTGCTGAAAATAATATCAGGCTTGAATATTTTGGCACAAAGGAACAAATTCTTGACATCTTTAACAAGCCATTACCTAGTGAAGCATTTGAGTATCTTCGCCAAAATCTTTGGATTCTCCCAAGTTCTCATTAGAATCTTTCTCTTATCTAACTAAGTAGAAAGGGGGAGTGGAGGTGTGTAAAGGTCCGCATGATGACAGTTTGTCAGGGGGAGTTACCCTTTGCCATTGATGACAAAGGAGGAGAGAAGGCAGTAGGAAGAGGTGTCATGATCGCAGGGTGAGTACCTGTGCTGCCATCAATGCCAAAGGGGGAGATTGTTGATCAGTGGTTGTCATTAATGTCAACCCAAACAACACCAGGGGCTACCCCAATCTTGCATGGCAATTTTTACTTGACAACTTACTCAATTCTTAGTCAAGGATATTGTAGAAGGATTCTACTCGTCATGATGTTTCTATTGATATATGACACGCCACATACTTCATCATGGTTTGAGAGATATTCATGTTTGAAGTTAGTAACCCTAGTTAGTGGGCTAAAACGAAATGGGGTTGTGGCATGACACTCATAATTGGTTGTGGTAATTGAATAGTCAAGCATTAATAATGTGTTTTTTTCTCCTAAAATCCCTCAAACATTCACTTGTTGAGTACCCTCTCAACTCAAGACATTCGTATAAATAGTGACCCTCGTGTCCTCCTCTAGTAGGGATTTTGTAGCTTCAAACAGGTCATCATGGAAGTTTCACTATAACATTTATTTGCAAAGCTTCAGAAGCTGAAATTAAAAACCATTTGAGCTCACATCCTGATAAACCTCATGACCATATTCCATATCTTGGCTCTTTATATTTTCAGAGATATGATCTGAGGAAGTTAGGGTTTCTGCAGGCTCCCGAATTCCATGTCAAATAGGTGATGTTGGGAAAATCATCATAACTTTCTCTCTGAGAATTGGATTCAAATTTCATAAATAGTGACAAAAATAGGATGCATCTTAGTTTGTTGGGTATCATTTTCAGGGTCGAAGGTCGTAATAGTGACACGTGGCACTTCGTACAAGTTCCCTCCACTGAACTAGGCTATAATCAGGTCATCGTGGGAGATTGGGAATAACCCTTTCTTGAAGAATCCAATATTTATCTGACTTGTGGGGTTGGAGAGAACTCAAAGGGATACCATAGGACAAAATTTCAGACCCTAAAGATCCGAAATTACATAGATAAAATAGATTCAATATCAATCTCCTAGAAGGCAAGAAAAACCATGCTTTCAAGGATCACTGCAGTAAGGACCACACATCAACAGTCAAGGGTAAGTCTCCTACAAAAAGGTATATATGATTAGTGTTTAAATTTCAATTTTGAGTCTCATCTCTGACATATGTTTTTGTAGGAAAATGTAAGTATATATAGTGTCTCGGTTATATCTCTATGTCTCTGTCACAGATAGTTTTTCAGATGTCCTATTCTTGATACTACACATTTGATGCTACACCAAGTCTGCTAAATATATATGATGATGTAAGTTCATGTTACTTGTCTTGTCATAATTGATTGAATGGTCTCTGTTGTTGTACTTAGAACTTGGTCGATCACAAGTTTAGGGTCTGTCATCAGTTTTTATTGTATATATCTTTAGGTTAGTTTTGGATATAGTCTTGCATAAAGTCCAAGCCTATATCAAGAGTGGGAGTTTTTGTCTATTGTTGCAACACGTCAACAACAAAAGTGATGAGCACAATTCAATTATGCATTGTAATTTTTATTTTTATTTATTCATTATTATGCACTTACACGTGTTTTGCAGGCAGAGTTCAGTTGAACGATATTTTGTTTTGTTTTGGGATTGGTTTCAACGGGCAAATTTTGCATGCAAGTAGAAGAAGATTCAAGTACAACATCAAGCAATAATTCAAGAGAATAAGTGAAGCATCACAATGGGACATCGTTGAAGATATGACAGCCATCCAAATATCGTGAAGTATTGTTAAGGGCAAGAGTCATCATTATAAAGTTGTAAAAGAGTCATTTATAAAAGAGTCATCATTGTAAAAGAGTCATTTGTAAAAGAGTCATCATTGTAAAATTGTAAAAGGGTCGTCGTTGTAAAGATTTTAAAAGAGTCATTTTGCATAGAGTTGAAGAGGAATTGTTGGGAGGAATAGGAATCATTTTTGGGATGATGTGATGGTTGGGTTGCAGGTCATAGAGTGATTGGGTATTTGGTCAAGTATACGAAAATCATTATACATCTTATTTTATCGTGGATTGTTGTCTCTGGTTTGGGAATCCACATTCCTGTTTTATTTCAATCATTATAGGGTGGCAAGGAGGTGCTAGGTAGGTGTATTAATTTGCCTACAGGTTGGGGCCTGTGAACACTTCAGGGTGGTAGGGTGGTGCTAGGGTGAGTTGTGGCTCACTAGGGTGTTGGGGCATCCATTCATTTGATTACCGAAGAAACTAGGGCATTTGGGTGTCCTTCTAGTGGGAGATGGAGAATAATTCTTCTCTATAATTCTAGGAAGTTGTTGCTTTAATTTCAATTGGGGCTGAAGAATAAAGAATTTATTAGAAAATCATTCGGTGGTTTTTGACCGAGAGGGGGTTTTCCACCTAGAATTATTATGCCTACTGTATTCTTTAATTTACTGTTATTACTGCATAAACATTAATAATAATTGAAGATTAACTAATGCTCTGAAAAGATTTAAAAGTTCTAATTGCTATGGAATATTGATTCACCCCCCCTCTCAGTACCAACAAATATTCATAACATTACTACGCAGTGTATTCTAACTACAGACTTTGCCACATTCATTTAATATAAATACATTACAAAACAATAAAAATTGTGCTAACATACCAATTACTTGTAATTACTTCGCATAAACAAATATAACACAAATAACATATACAAATACAAAAGATTTCGCCAAAACTTCTCCTTCTTTATTAAGATAGATATTTTAGTACATACAACTTCTCAAGTTGCACACCCAGCTGCAGGTGGTTTGTGAATTCAGTTGCAGACTCTTCCAAGGCCTCCACACATTCAATTGCTGAGCATTTCCTTAAGAGCCAAAACATAGAAAAAAAGACTCGATCACTTGTGCTCTCTCTATGATGTGATCTAATGATTGTCTTCGACAAAGAATTACATGTCCTTAAATACATTACATTTCTACAAAATCCATGTTCCACATACCATGGAATCAACAAAACAATGAAATAAAACCCCTATACCCGTTACAAAATGAGGTCCTTCGACCCACCCCGAAGCCACACATATTCAATGGAGATTATCCTGATCATGTACTATTGCGGATACATACACAATACATAAGCTCCTCTACGTTGATCATCAATATAGCACCATCAATAACAATAAAACATCAAGAGCATGCACACATTAACACAATATGTAACCCAGGGAAAGCTTACAGCTGAAAACCCCACACTATCTGTATATTAATGATTGAGAACATGTAACATTACAATAGTCAATACTTCTCACAACTATCTAACACTATCTCCACCTGTTACACACAATACAACTCAGATCTGATCTCCAAATCTATTCCACTGCTTGCCTGCCTCCACTGCTCAATACCTGCTCAAGAAGGGATGAGAATGGTTGAACCAAACTCGTTTTTACCTCAAAAGAATCACTCACACTGGGAATCACGTGAGCAGAGGCTATAATCACTTAGTATTGGCCAATTCTCATTGGCATAACTCAATTCCATTGACTGTGAAAATCCTCATGCACAACTATAGTCACAACTGATAGCAATCTGATCCTCTAACACATGTCCCTGTTGAACTGAACATGCACTGACATGCAACTGAGTTAACTGATGTATTCTTTAGTTGCATTACGAGTTAATAATTAGTTTAACAACTCATCATTAGTCTATTTGCAGTTAGACTAATTACAACTAGTTTAGCCAAGTCAAATTGAACACAACTCCATCAAATCCATAATCAACTCCACCAAACTCAACTGATTGAGTTCTAACTGAAGTCATGCATTCAAAAAATCAACTGACCCACAAAGAAAACGCATTTACTTCTGACAGCTACATGTGCCACATCTGTAGCTCAAATTGAAGTTCTCCAAGAGAATAAGATAAAGTTTATAGTCTAAATATTACTATAATCTAATAATATTTGATTGCTCTATAATTAGACTTGACAGTGTCACTGCTGTTGTCTAACAATAGAAGTCCATCTATTTTTGCCAACTTGACCAATCATCCATAAAATCCTGCAACTCATAGACATGATCCATATGTCTAAAAATAGACATAGTCTAAAAATGGACTTTGCGCCATAATTTGCCTGCGAGCCCACTTAGTGAAGGCGACTTCTTTTCACTAAGCTCCATCATCTTGTTACAATCTCAACACAACATCCTTCACATTTCATGGTCCCCCCATCAACGATAAGGACTTGGAAATTAGATACCGCCCATACAAACCAATAAACAACTTCTGCTACTCTCTTATGGACAAAGTTATGAGTGTTTCCACTATCAGTCAACACCACTACTGGCCAATGTTTAATAAAGCCTCAGATTTTGAGGGTGTGGGGTGAAGAAATTCCTGCCAAGGCATGTAGTGATATAACTGGCTCATCTCGCATAGTTGTTTGATCATTGCCTGAGTCAGTTTGTGTTTCACCCATTTCTTCCTCAAGCACTTTAGGGGATGGAGCTTCATTGGCTGAGTTGTTTTGACTAGTATCAATTATAGGTTTTAACCCCATATAAATTACCTGCATATGGATTCTAGAACACAGAAAATAAACAATGCGAGAGCATAACACATAAAACACATATACACAAATATCTTCCCCTGGATCCCAAAATCGGGACTACCAGCTTGATTTTTCATTATGTTCCTTCAATGTTACAATACATATTTATACATGTCGAAGCATCCAATACCATGGACCGAAAACCATCACGTCCAAAACCATGTGCGAAAATCATGCACAAAACCATAGGTAGGTCCGCCCAACCTAATATAGGGTACAAAAAAAAAATTCCCAGGCAGCTGCCTCGGACCCCATAGGGCGGGGCTACCCGCCCCCCTCAAATCCCCTGAACAGGGGTGGTTGCTACCCACCCTCTAACCCCCTAGTTCACTACGTGGACTAGTTGAGGACAGAATAACACAATCCAACATTCTCCCACTTGTTGTTTTCTTTCCACAAGGGGCCACAAGAGAGCTTAGTCATTTATTTAGCCCTGCAATGGCCATTGTTTCTCTACATCAGGAGAACTTCTCAAAGCTCACAGATTTTGTCAATGCATCTGTAGTATTCTTCAAAGTGTCCACCTTTACCTGCAACACCTTTTTGTATTCTATCATATCCCTCACAAAGTGATATTGAACATCAATGTGCTTTGTCTTTGAATGGTAAGCAGGGTTCGTTGCCAAGAAAATTGCAGTTTGGCCGCCACAGTCTATCCTTATAGCTCCCTGTACTAACCCCATACTTGAACACAATCTCTGTAACCAAACTACTTCCTTGCTTGCATGAGTGGCTGCCATCTATTCTGCCTCTATAGTTGATAGCGCCACTACAGATTGTTTCTTACTCATCCAACTGACTGCACCTCCAAATAGGTTAAACACATACCAAATTATTAATGAATTTAGACTTTTGTGATCCATAACATTTGTTTAGAGAATTTTCGGCAAAATCACATAATTAATCATTTGTCGACGCGTTTCAAACCAACTAGTGTGGTTCATCGTCAGGACAAGTTGAAGATACAGATCCAGTTCAACGTGTTAAATAGTCTAAGCAGAGACTCAAACAGCTAAAAAGTCTAATGGCTACTTTTCCACTTCAGGACCCCAGTCAAACTTCCTTTAACTAATTAATATTAAATTACTATTATAATTATGGAGCTAGGTTAACCAGGTGAAAAATAAAACAGATCCAAGGTTAATTTATTAAAATTAATTCATTTATTTATTTATATTTATATATTAATACTATTTATATATATATATATAATAATATATTATTTATATTAATATAATAATTCATTATATATATATAATATATAAATAATATATAAATTCTAATATATTTTTTATTATATATATAATATATAATCTATATATATATTCTAATATTTTATTTGATGCTAAGTTATTAAATTATTATATATTTATTAGAAAAAATATTTATTCTTTAAACTCGGTAAAAATAAATAAATAGACCAATGGTTAGTTAACAAAACTAAACCATTTATTTATTTAAATTTAAATCTAAAATATGAATATACATCTATATATATAAATAAATATATAAAACTATATATATTAATCTTTTCAATACGTAGTAGATCTCCATCCCAGTCCACATCAACAAAGCCACGGATATCCAAAACTTTGTCCAATCCCGGTCTTCCTTGGTAGCACAAACCATAATCACTAGTGCCACGCAAATACCTAAAAACCCACTTCACCTCTGTCCAATGCTCCTTCCTTGGTTTTGACATAAACTTGCTCAATGCTCCCACTGCATGTGAAATGTCTGGTCTAGTATAGATCATCGCATACATCAGGCTACCGACTCCACTTGCATATGGAACACGAGACATATCCTCTTCCTCTTCTTGTCTCTTAGGACACTGTTCGGCAGATAACTTTACACCTACAGGAATAGGAACCTTTGCAATATTGTCTTCACATACTTCCTCTGGTTTAACCAGAGCTTCCTCTTTGCCTGATCTCTTTTAATTTCCATGCCCAAAATATACTTTACAGCACCAAGATCTTTCATGTCGAATTTGGAGGATAATTGGGTCTTCAAATCTTGGATAATTTCTTTGTCATTTCCAACCAGAAACATATCATCCACATACAAGACCAGATAAATAACACGGTCACCAATTAATTTAAAATACACATAGTGATCTGCTTTGCTTTTGGTGAAGCTAAGTCCCCATATAAATGTATCAAATTTCTTATACCACATCCTTGGTGACTATTTTAACCCATACAAAGGCTTATTTAACTTGCATACCAGTTATTTCTTGCCCTTCACCGTAAAGCCTTTAGGTTGCTTCATGTAGATCTCCTCTTCTAGATCCCTATGAAGAAATGTTGTCTTCACATCCATTTGTTCTACCTCAAAATCAAAAGAAATAGCAACAGAAAAAAGTAAACTAATAGAAGTTACCTTGGCGAAAGGAGAAAAAATAGCAACAGAATCAATTTTCGACACCTGGGTATAACCTTTTGCTACCAATCGAGCTCTGTATTTCTCCACCTTTCCTTCTGCATTTGTCTTCTTCTTGAATACCCATTTTTTGCCAATGGGTTTCCTTCTAGCTGGCATCTCCCCCAGATCCAAAGCCTCATTTTTGTGCAAAGATGCCATTTCGTCAACCATGGCCTCTTTCCAGAGTTTTCCATCGTTTGAATCTACTGCTTCCTTCACAGTTCTGGGACCATCATCAGTAATATATAAAGCAAAATTTGAATAGAAAGCAGATGGACTATACCTTTTTGGCTGCCTTCTTTCTTGAACTGATCTTCTCACACCCGGAGTTTGTGGCTCTTCATCTTCTAACTCCTCCTATGTTGTAGAGTATGATTCTTCCTCCTTTAGCTCAAACTCTATCTTCTTAGGTTCCTTTGGTTGGACTTCTTGTTTAATAGCATCTTTCACCTCTTTGAACACCACATCTAGGCTATATACAACCTTCCTTGTTACTGGGTTCCAAATATTATAACCCTTTAAACCATCCTTATACCCAATAAAGATGCACTTTTCAGATTTACTATCCAACTTGGTTTGTTTCTCCTTTGGAACATGTACATATCCATCACATCCAAATACCCTCAGATGTGAAAGAGAGGGTTTCTTAAGAGTCCATACCTCTTGTGGAGTCTTATCCTCCAACGTTGATGAAGGTGATCTGTTGACTAGGTAACATGTTGTCTCCACTGCCTCTGCCCATAATTCTTGTCCTAACTCAACACCACTGAGCATGGTTCTTTCCCTTTCCATCAACGTATTGTTCATTCTTTCTGAAACTCCATTTTGCTGAGGTGTATATGGAGTAGTCTTCTATTGTGCTATACCACACATCTTACAGAATTCTTCAAATTCCTTACTACAAAACTCTCCATCGTTATTTGTCCTCAACACCTTTATCTTCTTCTCTGTTTCGATTTCCACCAGAGCCTTAAATTCTTTAACCTGTCAGAGACTTTAGATTTCTTCTTAAGGTAATATATCATGTATTCCTTGAGAAGTCATCTATAAATGATACACAGTACATAGACTTACCCAGTGATGGAACCTTCACAGGTCCAAACACATCACTGTGCACAAGCCCTAATATATGTTTTGCCCTCTTACCACCAGAGGCAAAACTCACTCGATTCTGCTTCCCATATACACAGTTTTCACAGAAATCAAAATCTATAGAGCTATTACTCATACCTTCTACCATACCTTTACCATTAAGTACTCGAAGGCCCTTCTCTCCAATATGTCCAAGCCTTTGATGCCATAACATGGTATTCTCTCCAGAGACCACTAGATTTTCTGCTCCACTTTTAGGAACCACAAAATTGTTGCACCCATCAACAATAGTGCTACCTTGTAGCTTGTATAGAGTTCCAATATTAACTCCCCGCATCAATACCAGTGCTCGTCGAACCAGCTTGCAGGTATCCTTCTCAAACATTGTTTTTACACCTGCATCATCCAACTTTCTTACAGAAATCAGATTTCTGGCCAATGTAGGAATATTTAGAACACCCAGAAGTGTTCTAACCCTTCCACCTTGCAACTTCAACTTACTTTTCTGTGACCAATGAGTCTAGCTTTCCCATCATCCCCTAAGAAGACATCACCACCATCGTATTTTTCCTACTCGTAGAACCACTCTCTATGGGGAGTGAAGGGAAAGGATGCACCTGAGTCAATCAACCATGCCTCATGATCTACATGTGTACTTGAAGAAGCCAAGTACACATCCCCACCTTCATCTGAGTTGGTTTTCTCCTCTACAATAGGAGCATCATCAGATCCCTTTCCTTTGCTAGGAGCTTTAGATTTACAGTCCCTTTTGTAGTGTCCTTCCTTTCCATATTTCCAGCACACCACCTTTACACATTTTCCTGGAGATTTAGATCTCCCACTCGATGACTTATTTTTGTTTCTGTTCTCGGACCGTCCTTGTATAGAAAAGGCATCATCATTCTGGCTCTCCATATTTTTCCGACTCATCTCCTCCGTCAGCAAGGATGAGACTATTTCATCAAACTGCAAGGTAGTTTCATTGTTATCTATTGCAATAACTAGACTATCCGACGAATCTGGTGGAGAACACAAAAAACTAATGCACTTATCTTCATCTGAAATTTTGATATCAGCAAATGATAACTGACTTACCACAATATTAAGCACATTTAGATGCTTTGTCATCGAGTCTCCATCTTTCATCCTCAGGTTATACAGCTTTTTTCGTAGGAACAATTTATTCACCAAAGACTTAAATTAGTACAAATACCCTAACTTGTCCCACAAATCCTTCATCGTAGCTTCCCCTGATACATTCAACAATACTGAATTTGAGACACATAATTGTATTTTGCTCTTTGCCTTCTGATCCAACTTCTTCCATTCTTCATCAAACACTCCTGTTCATTTAGTACCCAGATCTACCGCGATCCACTGAACTTTATCCGCCAACAGATCCTCCATCTTGAGTATCCACAACTCAAAACTCTGACAATTAAATTTCTCAATCTCTATCTTTCCACTGCTCGCCATCTTCTTTCACCACCAAAATTGATCTCGTAGATCTCCCACTGAACAGGGTCTACCACAGGCCCGAGCGAAACCCCTCAGCAACAAAGGCGTCCCCTTGAAGCCAAAACAGCTCTAATGCTAAATGTAGGTTTTAACCTCATACAGAGATTACTTGAATATGAATTCTAAAACACAGAAAATAAACAATGCGAGAGTATAACACATAAAACACATATACACAGAGATTTTCCCCTGGATCCCAAAACTGGGACTAATAGCTTGATTTTTCATTCGGTTCCTTTCAATGTTATAATACATATTTATACATGTCAAAGCATCCAATACCATGGACCAAAAACCATCGCGTCCAAAACCATGGACCGAAAACCATCACGTCCAAAACCATGTGCGAAAATCATGCACAAAACCATAGGTAGGTCGGCCCAACCTAATATAGGGTCCCAAATAAAAAATTTCTCAGGGCTCTGCCCCAAACCCTGTAGAGGGGGCCTACCCACCCCACTCAAACCCCCTTGTGAGCCCCCCACTACACAATTGGCACAACAAAGGGGGGGCTCTGTCCTCCCCTCTAACCCCCCGGTTCACTATGTGGGCTAGTCGTGGGAAGAATGACACAATCCAACATCAATTTGAAAAAAAAATTGTTCCTCACATTTATGTCAAGGGGAGTAATTGTCATCATAGTAATAGCTTGTTTCCTTCTTTCGTTCATTTCTGCTTGTGACACCTTCTGAACCTTAAGTGTTTGGGTGGGGCCCAAAGCCTAGGTGGGATGTGTCATAGCAATGAAATTTGGATGATTAGACTTGGTATTTAAGGCGACTTCCACATCTAAAGCCTTGCGGCATGCATCCAACCAAATAGCTGGGTGATGCATTCAGACATGGCATTGGATGGCTTCCATTAGGCTGCTGATGAAACATTCCAAGTAAAGGTCATCTCCTATGCTTTCATTTCTGATGGTCAATTTTTCAAAGGTTGCAATGTAGTCCTTTACTATACCTATTTGCCTGAGCTTAGTGAAATGACACAAAAGTGAGATTCCCAATCAAAGCGATCACATATGGATTTTAAGAACATGTTCCAAGTTGCCCTCCCTGGATAACCATAGCCATCTTTCTTGGTCCAAGTAAAGGGATTTGACATTTAGTTTAGTTCCATGTTCCTAGATATTATTAATTAGGAAATACTATTCCATTTGGGCCACACATACTACGAGGTTAGAGCCATCAAATTTGTACGTCCAACTTGTGTGTGCAAGGGCTCAAACATTGGTGACCTCCATGGAGATGAATGTTACGGTTGGATTCTCCTTCTACACATGCATCAACACTAGGTTCTTCCTTCATGGGTTCATGAGACCTCTTCAGGTCATCCAATGCTTCATGGATGGGGTTAAGTGATGACTCAAAGACCTCCAATTTTTGTTCGATGACTTTGACTCTTTCTATTGCCTTCTTTGCAGCCATAACTTGAGACCCAATACCATACATACACTAGCCCCAATCAAATTTTGAGGTTACTTAAGAGTAGTATGCTTGAAAATAGGGTAATATCAGGAGTCTAGTGATGTGGGTCCCTAGAAGCCATGTCGGGAAAAATTTGCGACCGCATAAAAATTGGTGGCTTACAAGTTAATGGTACCACTATGACCAACTTGTCATCCTAAATATTATGGGCTAGGTCTCTTGCAAGAATCTTGGGATGTCCTCAGCTTTTCTTTTGTTATTCCAAAGCTGTTTTACTTCCAGTTTATCAATACTACAGTGGCTGAATTCCAAACACTTTGATACTACCAAATATCTTGTGAAAATTAGGCTTGGACTGTGGTGATAAAAACCCCAAATGCTTAGTATGATAGAATCTGTTGTGAAAATCTGATCTAGACTATGCTGGCCAAAACCATGACTACACCAAGAGTCTGATCTACGTTGTGAAAACCCCAACTGTTGAATCTGATTTGTACTGCAGTGATAAAACCCCATTGTGGGATCTAATCTAGACTGTGACAGTTGAACCCCAACAAGTGGATTTTATTTGGAAGAAAAGGTAGGTTGCTATATTTAGATAGCTAAGTGAACTATGGTCTCAAATGAGTGTCAGGTGCTACATATCACAGTATACGTAGGGGTCCAATAATAATAATCGACCCAATATTTTAGGGCGCTGACTAAGGAGGATCGATCATACCCGTAGTTGTACTACTCAAATACCATATTGTACATGTGAGTAATCTCCTTGAGTGTTGTTCTTAGTGTACTATAGCAGCAAGATTGTTGACGACTTATCTAAGGTTATATTTTAGGTTACCCTAGGGGGCTTCCGATGTACCCAAGGGTATGTGGAAGTGTAGTCTGTGCGCAATTCTATCTAATGTGCTAATACTCGAAGTGGTACCCACAGGCGTTACAAGGGAGTCTAACAAATGTGACCAACTCTTGTAGCTCCTGCATCCATGTCTCCCCAAATCCACAGGTTTATGCGCTCAATGATAAATCACATGGTTTAAAGATGCCAGAACATGTCTCTAGCCTAAAAAACAAATCTGTGAAAAATGGAGGTACATATGGCCCTGGAAAGTTCTTTGATACCACTTGTTATGATCTTGATCTTGTTAGCGTCACTCTTGTCAGTTTGTCACCTAGATCAAATGTGCTTTTACAATGCTTGTTAAGACTATCAAAATCAATTTTTTCATGTCACTAGGTTTACATAGTAAAAATTTGGTCACTGTTTGGTTAGTCGAGAAATGAGGTTAGTATCTTGCAAATTCACTCATGCTAGTCACCTAAAACATTTCTATGAAGGTGTCATAATAAAAGTAAGTCAATCATCATCATCATCCCATTTAGTTTCAAGTCATCCATTAGGTCACTAGGGTTTCCAAGGTCCATCACTTTCATGAATAAATCTAGTAGTGAATAGAGCATAACAAGCAACTCTTTGGTATTGATTTATGAGTTATCACACATTCATCATGTTTCCATGTTTGAAAAGTTCCAGAAGAAGAAGTTCCAGTACTCAGGAAAGTGAAAAGACAGCTCATGTTTCAGTTTTAAAGGTGAATCTATTTTCAAAAGTGAAAAAAATTGTTTTTCAAAGGTTTATGGGTCCCATTTCTTTTTAAAAGGAGAAATAAAATTGTCTATATAAATTCAAAAGCCCCAAACTTGTCTTTTCTACCTCTCATTCACTCTTGTTTATCGAGCTCTCCTAACCAAAAGAGAGAAAAAGTTGATTTTTTAGGAAAAATAGGCAAAATTCTCAAGGCATTGCACTCAGATACATTGTGCTGTTCTTGGAGGCCTGGGGCTACGCTTAGGGACACTGCACTATGCTCAAGCCAGAGTATCCAGAAAACATCCAAATCTCTCCCAAAATAAATTTTCAAGCTTGTTAACTTGATTTCTTTGCTTCCTAAGCCAAGCAACAAGTAAGTACATCATTGCACTTCCTGCCTTGTTTTTCAAAATCATCTCATGCCAATGATTTTTCCAATTAGGGTTTTGTGGTGATTTTTTCATGGAAAATGATAGGTTGATGATGGCCATTTTCATTTCTTGGTTTTTAAACATGTAAAATTTTTCCATACACCTATATACATGTTTGATAAGCTATTTAAACCACTCAATCAACCTCGGAAAAGAAATTTACCTCTCTAAAGTGAAACCCTAGTTCATTCCTAAGGGTTTTGGGTACTTTCACTAAAAACTCTGTTTTTTCCTTCTCACAAGAATTTCATTCCTCCATTGCTTTTCCACTCATTTCCATCAACTCTCTATAATTCATTTCCACCTCTTTGAAACCTCCTTTACCATTTTATCGAATTCCACCTTCCCATCATTCCATTTTCCACTCATACCTCACATTTTTTCTCATTTTCCCACTCCTAGGGTTCTTATCATCAATGAAGCAGAATTTTCACTAGAGAGGAAGAGACATCACAAGGGAGGGAAAATACTCAGGGATGAGCCATTAAATTGCAGTGAAATAAATTCATATCCCTTTATCAAACAATTCTTTGAAGATGTACATTGCTTGGATTTCTGCAAAAGGGTGAGTGACGTGGGTTTCAATGAGCAGTTAACAGATTGGGTGGAAACTCAATTGAAGGGAAAAAGTGTTTTTATTGCTGGTGTTGAATTCACTTTTTTAGTAGCCTCCATTTCACTTGCTATAGGGCTACCGAAAAATGGTGAATATTGGTTCAAGGGAATGAGCTTAGATCTTGAGTGTTACAGACCCTTCTTGAAAACACCATACAGGTAAAAGCATGCTCATTGTTGGAGAGGTAAATCCCCTCTACGGATAGAGGCGATCCCTACTAGCCCAGAATGGGTCTAGCAACAATCAAACAATACTATCACGCAAGTTCCTAATTGCAAATAAAGAGTAGGTGATGAAGACCTACTTGAGATCCAACGCTTTAGTTCGTAGGAGAGATGGTGCTCGCGTTCCTTTGCCTTGTCCGGTCACAATCCTCCACTATCCACATGAATGGACACCTACACACAAAGAGAACAAACACAAACCCAAGTGTGAAATCTAATATATGCAATTATACATCAGTCAGGAAGGATATAATTCAACATCAACCATTACAAGTACAACGAGAATGGAACCATAATGATAGTCACCTATTTATTAATATTCAACAAAGGAGAATACAACTAGCGTCCTCACGTCAAGTCCTCCTTTGGTTGGGTGCTCAGCTACACAAGTCTTGCAAAAGCTTGAAGGGGTGAGGGACAAGCTCTCTCTCTCTTTAGTGACAAAGTATCCTTACTTAGGGAAAGCCTTATGGATACAAAGAAGGCTTCTTGCAACTCCAACCTTTTGATATCTTCCTTTCAACACAAGTATTGCCACAAGAGTCAAAGTTTTCAGAACTAGAACTCGAACTAGCTTGCTCAAGCCATGGGAACAAGCTTTTATAGAGGAAAAGGAAGAGATAAGGTCAATCCCCCACAATCATGGATTTGGTTTCATCACTTGGAAACTTCCATGGAATGGTGGCAAACTACTTTTCATCCAAAGATTCGAAGCCAAACCATCCTCACTCAACTTGGAATCAGTTTGGTGAATGAGGTGGACAGAACCTTCGGAGGTTTGAGTGGTTGAAAAATTTGCCCAAACTGGTTGGCGCGATTGCGACTCTGGGACAGAGCGCCAAAGGCGCGCCCTTTCATTAGGATTTTCCCCATTGGCGCGGGCATAACACAGGGCACCAGCGCTAATGAAAAAAGGGTTATTTTTAGGGGCAATGAGCAGGAGATGTCTTAAGGGCATATGAAGATCATGTTTAGAGGTAAATAAGGCAAGTGGTTTCACGTCTTGTCACTTCTCACAAGTCCCGGAATGGGTCCTCCAAGATGCGGGAGAGGGGTAACAGGGACGGTGACAAACGGTGACAAATTACTGTGTAACACACCCTATAGTGTTCGTAAGTAGGAAGCTGTCCAAAGAGGAGAAACATTATTCCACAACAGAGCGCGAAGGACTAGCTATGGTGTACGTGCTCCATAAGTTCAGGCATTATTTGTTGGGTGGACATTTTAAGATGTATACAGACCATTTGGCATTAAAGTACCTAGTCAAAAAGCCTATGTTGGGGGGGAAGTTATACAGGTGGCTATTGTTGTTCCAGGAGTATGATTTTGAAGTTATTGTGAAACCAAGATGCTTGAATGCTAGACCGGATCATCTATCGTGCATTGAAACTGTAGAGGAACCTACTAATTTGGAGGAAGGACTACCTGGCAGCATAGCTCTTTGCAGTGCGCATCGCAGACAGTCACTTTGAAGATATTATACACTTCCTAATGATAGGAATGGCTCCAGGAGGTTATACAAATCAACAGAAGAAGGAACTGGTGGTGTGTGCAACAGAATTTTCTATCATTGCAGGACACTTGTACAAAATGGGCTCATATGAATTGTTACAACGTTATGTGCTAGAGTTTGAACATAATAGAATCCTTGTTGAGGCACATAGCGGAGCCGCAGGAGGCCATTATGCGAGAAAAGAAACAATGCAGAAGATTCTATGCGATGGGTTGTGGTGGCCGACCTTGCATAAGGATTCAAAAGCATATTGTAGGGCATGCGACGCATGCCAAAGCACTGGCAGACCCTCATGTAGGGATGATCTTCCATTGAATCCACAGATATCATTACAACCCTTTGAGAAGTGGGAAGTTGACTTTGTAGGACTAATTCAGCCTCCAGGAAAGAAGATGGGTGTGTAGTACATCATCATTGTGACTGAGTACTTAACTGGATGGGCAGAGACACAACCTGTGAAGGACTGTACAAGCATGACAACAACAAAATTTATCTTTGAGTACGTACTGACAAGGTTTGGTTGTCCAAAAATTCTAATGAGAGATCATGGTACACACTTTATTAATGAGACGATCAACACGATGATGGAAGAGTTTCAGGTTTACTATCAGAAGAACACACCCTATCACTCGCAGGCTAATGGAATGGTAGAAGCTTTTAATAAGATACTGGAGAACATACTAATAAAGGTTTGCAATGCTAAAAGGAATGGCTGGGATGTGCACGTACCCGCTGTACTATGGGCTTATAGGATAACTTAAAAGAAGTTGACTGAACAAACACCATTCAGGTTGGTTTATGGCATAGAAACTGTGATGTTGATGGAGTACATTGTACCTAGTCTACGTATAGTGGAATTCACAGGAATGGAGGATCACAGAGCCCTAAAGGAGAGGCTCGCATAGCTAACAGAGCTTGAAGAAGATAGATTTCTAGTGGGATTCCATCAACAATTTCAAAAGGAGCATGAAAAGGCATGGCACAATCGGCACATCAAACTACACACCTTCAAGATAAATGATTTAGTTTTATTATATGACAACAAGTTTGATAAATTTCCAGGAAAATTTTGGATGCATTGGTTGGGGCCACATGTCATCAAGGAGATTAATTATGGTGGAGTAGTTTAGTTTTTAAAGTTGAATGGAGAACCATTCCTAGGGCGAGTGAATGGTAGCCAATTGAATCCATACATTGATGATCTGACTAGATGATTACAAGGTGGAAGCATAGTCTTAGCACTCCAGGAATCTGAAAGGAGGTGTACGACTATAAACTACACTGGCCGAGTTGGGGAGCTACACAATTGGGTAACTGTGCAAAATGACAAAATGTCATAGTGTCAGTAGAAATGTGCAGGGAATTGCGCTATCTAAGAACAGACCATGCAGGGCAGCCGGAAAGTGACTGTTATTGTCACTGTTCATGACTTGACAATGGGAAAACGACCAAATGGAGCGGGGGGGTGACATTTAAGTTAGAATTTAAGGGCAAGATCTATGAAAATATTCTGCCAATAAAATATTTATGAGTGAATTTTGGGGGGAACAGTCGGATTTGAATTCAAAAATTCCTATAAATTACAGGTGGCTACCCAACGAAAAACACTTGGCATTTTGAGAATTGAGGTGTTGAGCTCTCAGGTGTGCATGAATCATGAGAACTTTGAAGCTTTGATAGTGAGTTTAGTGTTTGAGAGGTTGCCAAAAGAGATGCAGGAGTTGTTTTCCAGTATTATGTTGGCACCCACAGAAACCATGAGTGCAAGAGAAGCAATGGAAGCTGAGGGAGCTACCTTGGAGGTTGAGAGTGTCGAAGTACTAGCCAAAGTGCCTAAATGACCGAGGACACCCAGGCCGAGGCCTACGTTGACCAAGGAGGGTCCAAAAGCAAAGAAATATAAGCAAAAGGTGCCATAGCCAGTGCACACATCACCGAGAAAGCACCTCCAAAAGGAGAAGCCCACCGTGCAGGAGAAGGGCAAGGTAATTGACCTAGAGCCTAAAATAGATGTTGAAGAATTCTATATGGGTGAGGAAGACATTAACATGGGGGAGGAGGATGTTGAAATTAAGGGGTTCGACCCTATCTCCAAACTGCTTGAATACATTCCTCCACGCAGAGGAAAAAAAAAGGTTCTGAGGACATTGATGAAAGTAACGTCACGCTGCATACACCCTTACTGCCGGAAAAATCATCTTTGAAGGACTGCGCCTGGGGCTTGTCCCCTAATTAAAATTAGAGGATTGGGATCTAGCTGATATGGAATGTTTTCCCCACTTAGCGATGGATCAACTCATGCACTACGTCTTCTACAAAGACTCGGGTGTGACCATGCTGAAGCCAAGAAAGTGGGTAAAAGGGGCAGATAAGGTGGGTCTGTTAAACTTGCTGTGGGTACCGCATTACAATCACAGCTGCTGTGCTTGGAGCACGATGGGTGCCTGTGGCTAGAGGAGCTGATACCAATCACTGACATGCTGATCCATAGGATCACTCGACTGCCGCACATAGGATAAAATCCGGCCATGTCATTTGGTAGAAAGACAGGTGAGTGTGACCTCGCTGAAGCAATGAAGGATAAATTTAAGCTTGAAAATAAGCCGCGCGACTAATCCATTACTAGCATAACCGACCACACGGTTAAGGTAGCCACTCCAATCCTAGCATGCAAGCTTATGTGGAAGTGTCGTGCAGATGAAGTGTCGGCAACAGTAGTGTCTTTAGCAGCCCAGTGTGTGGAGGGTGTACAGTTCAACTGGGCGTGCTACCTCTGCAGCGATTTTCTTGCTAACTATAGATAGGCGCAGGATCAAAGAAAGACATTTCACTACTCATGGCTACTGCTATCCATAGTGCTGGTCATGTGAGAGTTACCAGAGGATAGTTAGTTTCCTCTGGTCGTGCAAGACCTGCTAGAAGCAGCGAAGTTCACTATTACAAAGTAATTTGTCACCGCCTTCACTCCCGGTCCTTCTACTGTGTCGTGTGTCCAAATCAAACATACTCATGCTGAACAAAAGCCCTCTTGTGCCACCAATTGACCCACTTTTCCTAAGTTATCTGCCTCATTACAACTATGGACTTAATAAACATGCTGAAAGGCGCTCCTAAACAGTCCAGCCGCGCTGCCAGCGTGGAGGTACATCTGATTCCCACAATGGTCTAATTTTATGCTCCAGTGAGAGTTACTTGTGATCTTCAGTGATGATCTAACTAGCTGTATTTCTCACTCGCGATGTCAGTGCTGAAGTTTAGTTATGTACCCGCGATGATCCAGATTGGGCGAATTTGTTCCAATAGTCGGCCTTCTGGATGACTCCAGACCTGGTTGTTGGCATAGTTTGTGTCACCCTTCCTTCCCTGGTGTGGCAGTTTTGTCAATTGTGCTACCTTCCTTGATGATAAGCTCTCTCTTCCACCTTTCATGGAGACTCCTTCTCCTATTTAAACACTCACCTTTGCTATGATCAGCTAGTTTGAAAATTCTTGGTTTGAGTAGTGTTGTTAGTGCTTTTGATAGATAGTTGGTGTGAGTGTGATAAGTGTGAGAGTGTTGATAGCTTGGGGAAGGTTATGAAGTGCCCTTGATTTCATGCAAAACTTTGAGTGAGAGAGAGAGACCTTTGTGTGTTGGTAATTCCATCTTCAAAGAGCGAATGCTTGAAGAACATGCTGAATGGATCCCTCTGAGAAGGCTTGCGACGTCAAGACTTTGGTTGTAAGTTTGCTCTTATTTCATTATTAATACAATCAATGATGTTTTCCTATGTCTCGTATGTAATGTACTTGATTGAACCTTCCTCTATCTTTGTTTCTGGTTGATTTTTAGTGACAGTTATTGAACCAGTCTTTGGTACTGATTCAATTTATTTTCGCTACCATACATAGATCACGATTGTTTGGATCAACCAGTTCTTTCACACTTGCTTGTTTGTTTCTTTGAGTTAAAAAAAAAAAACATCAAAAATCAAAATTTTGCATTCATTTAGTGTGCGAAAGTGAAAGTGAATTTGCATTTCAAGGTTGCATGTTGAAAAGCGAAGGATAAAATCTCTCATTAGTAGTTCCCATGCACTGTAGGAATTGATGTTTTAATGCATTGTGTGATTGCATATATTCGGCTTGGTTTTCTTGGTTTGGGAATGATCTCTCTACCCTCTCGTAGGTAGGTGTTCATTGAAGGAAAAGGATATTTCATTCATCTTAGCTGCATCCTAGGTTTTCTTATATACACACGATAGGGCCTGAAAACTGAAACATAAATCAAGATCAACCTTAAGAAAAACTGAATAAATCTAAAAATGCATTGGAACATAACGCTCATCATTTAGAGGTCTAGGCTAGAGACGTGCTCCGACATCGTTAAACCTAGTCACTATTGTTCTCACTCGAGGTTGGGTGATTCCTCCTTCTGTGACTCAATAGTGGTCTAGTATGGAATTGTGCTCCCATGTACTATCGAGTATATGTTGGAAGACCCCACTAGGTTATCATCCTTTATCCATAGGAAGCCGTGTCTGTCACCTTGCAAACCGTAACGCACCGAACACAGCATTCGGGAAGATTGAATGTCGTACAGAAAGTCCTTGGTTTTCATACGATTGCCAAGGTGTATATGTAGTTTTATAGGTTGTTTGATAAACCTTTTGCCTAGTTCTTCAGAGTAATCACTTTCGTTCCTTTTCAGACTCCCTAAAAGAAAAGGTCCATCTGAGCACTTGTCACTTTAGGCTCATTAAATATTCGAAGGCGATTAGAGTCATCTTTTGGTCCTTTTCTCGACTCTTTAAAGATGAAAAGGTCAAGTTTTGTTCCTGTGTCTTAGAATTTACTTGGCCACATTCACATTTGCTCGGTTAGATTTTGTTTGCGTTCAGTTTGAGTAGGGTTATTTCTCATTAGTTTTCCTAGGATTTTGAAGTGAATCATCCTGGTGGAATCATCAATCCCGTCTCCTATTCCATGTGACCAATGATCTCCATCCTCTGTTTCTCCCGAGGTTTTGGTTGTTAGTGACACTCTCCCTGTTATCCCGAGTGTCCAACCGCTTAACTCTCGCGCCCCAGAGGACAAATCTTATGATATTCATTAGAACCCCATTTGGGAGCCCTCTGAGGAAGATTTTCCCACTACTCCTAATGCTTCGGTCCCGATGTCTTCCTCCGATATGGATGAGACGACTCCCATCTCTGGTGAAGAATCCTTTGTGTCAAAAAGTGAAATACCCATTCCTATGGAAACTTCACCTTTCTGTGCAACAGGGACTTCACCTTTCCGTGTTACTTCCCTTGGTGTCACATTGCCTTTAAGGTATAATGCTCTAGCGGACATCATTGGTTCCAGGTCTCCCCTTTCGAGTTCCATATGGTCTCGTACCGTCCCTCCGACTTCGGAGTCATTCATACCTCAAATTCACAATGCATCCGTCACATCTGTTTCGACCATACCAACTATTTTTGTGGCTACTTCAACCCGTGTTGTCAGTGCCACCACTGCGTCTTCAGTGGTCACTACTATTGCCGGACCTTCTGCTAGTCCTACCTATAGTGGCCCAATGGCAGGAGTTGTCGATCCCACACAAAGTGTCCCCCCCTTCTTTTGGTTTCATTCCAGTAGGGGGGCATACGATCAGTATGTACAAGCTCTTCAGAATCCGGATCCTCAAAATCTGTTTAATTATTATGATTCTTGCGGAACTCATATTTATTATCCCGGACCTATGGCCTCTCAACCTGCAGTTGAGGTCACGGTTCCGCTGTCAACCTTATGCTCAACAAGGTCAACCAAGTGTCCAGTAAGGCTACCCTTTTGGGCAAGTTAGTTAGTCGTACGTTCAGCAAGGACAACCCACTGTCCAGCCTGGTCAACTGACTGGACAGAGTGGTCAGCCTCAAACTCAACCTGGCCAACCAACTGTCCAGTCTGCTCAACCATCCGGCTAATCAGGACAACCCTTAGTTGTGCAGGGACTACCCACTACCCAGCAAGCT
Organism: Pinus taeda; assembly: GCA_000404065.3. NCBI lineage: Eukaryota > Viridiplantae > Streptophyta > Pinopsida > Pinales > Pinaceae > Pinus > Pinus taeda. Next base: position 66,757 of record APFE031384617.1, on the reverse strand, counting down.
CAACCTTCTGGGCAAGTGAGTCAACCTCAATCTCAGCTAGGTCAACCTTCTAGTTAGATGGCTCAGCCTCAGTTTATTCAAGGACATTCATCTGGATCTTCTCAACCGAGCACTCAAACGATGGTTTCTTCTCAAGCGCCACCCGGGTTTCAGCCCCAGTATGGGCTCCAGACCCAAGCTGGTTCTCAGATTCAGGTTGGATCTCAATCCCAACTTGCTTATAAAACCCAGCCTGGCTACCAGGCCTAGTTTGGAACCCAGCCGCTTTATGGTACCCAACAATCCTAAGGGTAAGCCAAATTTGCCTCGTATCAAAATTATCAACAACTGCAGGTAAATCCTTATCAGAACTTCCAGCAACCCTATGTTTCTCCTGCAGGCCAAGTTGGTAATCAATGGAATGTTGGGGGGCAAGTCCAGGGTCAGCCGTCCAACTACAACTATAACCCCTACGGACAAACCCCTTATGGGCCAAGTTCGTCCAGACAAAACCAGTGGGGGCAACAAATAGCTGGATGGAACTCTGGTGCTACCTCCTACCTGCGGTCGCAAATGTCCTTTAATCCTCAGTTACCCTTTTTAGCAACGTTGGAATTACCGGACGTGTCCAAACTGACCAATGATCCCATTCTTCATAATCCGTATTGGCCACTGGTTCCAACTAAGATTCCAGGTGATTGTCCCAAGTTTGAGGGCAAAGCTGGAGAAGATCTCCAAGCCCATGTTATGACATATCATCTATGGTGTTTGTCAAACTCGTGGCTTGATGATTCAATCCAACTTCACCTTTTTCAATGAACTCTCACTTGCTCTTCTACTAAGTGGTATATCGAATTAGCTCGCAGATCTTTTCAGGACTTCAACTCGTTAGCTATGGCATTCTTAACTCATTTTCAGTTGCTGATTCACTATGAAACGGGCACACATATCCTGACGTCCTTAAAACAGACTATGGCCATGCATATCTCTGATCATATTCATGAATGGAGGCGACGTCGTCATTTGATTAGGTTTTGGATTCCCGATCAGATTTTGACTGACTGGTTCAAAACCTCATTTGTTGGTCTAATAGCTAGGGACATTGCGATGGGAGCATGTGTAACTAAAGAGCAAGCTATCGCACGTGCTCAGTACCTCGACTTGGTTTACTCCCAGTTTGGTACATTGTATGATTATTTGCCTAATGCTCTGAGGCCCGGAACTTCCAAAGCCCCGCCAACACCCTCTGTTGACGGTGTCATTGGTTCTGTTAATCCACCTTCTAAGAAACCTTCCACGAACCCTGGGAAGCAAAAGTCGGATGCTTCAAGTGAAAATGATTCTTAGGCCATATTCAATGCCGGTAATACTTTCGAGGTGAATGTCGTCCAGTCCACCACGGCAGACAAATCCTCGAAAGGGAAAAAGAAAGGAAAAGGGAAGAATAAAGCTGAACAGCCGAAGCAGGATTCCCCTAAACCTCCACCTGAGGAAGGTGCCAAACGCAAGCCTAAGTATCCTTGCCTTATCTGTGACGAGGATCACTATACCAAAGACTGCCCAAGGTGGTCCAAAATTAGCCGTTTGCTGAAAGGTGCCCCAGGAACTCCTGTCGTGCTCAAAGAACCCTTTCCTTAGCAACAAACTCAAATGGTGGCCAATCCATCTCAATCATTTTCTCCCTTTGGTTCTCAGGTATTTATGGCCGGGACGATTCCCGTCCACATTAGTACCTGGGCAAAAGAATATCTGTCACCTGCCAGGAAGGAGCCTGAGGTCCCCTCTAGTGCTCCTCCGTCCAGTTCTGGTCCCCTTCATATTGAGTGACCTAGCAATGAAACGGTCATCCGACCTCCTCCTAAAGGTGTACTCCAGAAATCTTCGTGCAAACCCAATGCTCGTGCTGCTCAGCACTATAGCATTGTTGAGGACTTAGCCCAGGCTCCGTTAGCTATGTCCGCATTAGAAGTTTTCCAGAGCTACCCCTCTCAGAGGAAGTCTTTGCTATCGGCCATCGGTGGCATTGACCCGGCTGACTCAGATTTGATTACTTTTGACCTGGACAGTCATATACCGAGGCTGCCTCACCAAATTGCCTTCCTTATTCAGGCCGTCATCAATTCCAAAACGATTCATCCTACCATCATTGATGAGGGCGCTTCTACTTGCATAATGTCTATTGCTTGTTGGAAGGCTATTGGTTCTCCGACTCTGAGCCAGTCTCCTATGACCTTGGAAGCCTTTGATGGGAGAGAGTCTCGTCCTTATGGTATCCTCCAACGCTTGCCCATTACATTGGAAGGAAAGAAGGTCAAAGTAGAGGTCGAAGTTTTCGATGCAAATTTAACTTACAACCTCCTTTTAGGACGAAGCTAGACCTATGCCATGCGAGCCGTGGCCTCATCTCTATTCTGTGTCATTCGTTTCCCTCATCAAGGGAAGATTGTCACTGTAGATTAGCTCTCCTTCTTCACCTCTTCCTCCGATGGCAATGTGCATTTCGTGGAGCATACCTTAGTTCCTCTTGAGAGTGTGGGTGCTGGACTCTTTAAATATCCTTCCATTACGGGTGTTTTTTCACTCCCACCTCCCAATATTGCCCCCATCAATATGATTTCTGTTCACTCTAATCCATGGGTTCTTCCCCCTCCTGATCAGATAGGCTCCTGGGGCGATGAGATGTCGTTGAGTCCTGCCGAGCTCAACTATGTCAAAATTGTTTCTGCATCGGCTTCATCCTTTGAGCAGAGCTCTCGACTCGTACATGTAGTCCCCTTGGCTTGGAGATAGCGCTTCTTCAGACCCATTACAGGAACTTTTTCCTTCTTATGAAGTGATCATTGAAACCATGTCTTTCGAGGAACCCCCTTGGCCTGATCATCACCATCATTCCTCGTTTCTCCCTACCCATCAGGAAATGCTTGCTGGTATTGAGTGGTTTTCTTCTTGTTTCCCTTTTCAACCTATTCAGATCTATCAAGTGTCTTCTGAAGGGAACATGGGGAACATCACACAAACCCAGCCCATCGACATCTCTATTAAACTAGGGATTGTCGAGCACATCCATGTTGGAGTAACTTGTACTCTAGAGGAAATTCAACTCTATACAACTCTTTTCCAAAAATTTCGTGATGTGTTTTCCTGGTCTTACGAAGAGATGCCCGGCATCGATCCTAGCATTGTGGTGCATCAGATACCTACCTATCCAGATGCTAAACCTGTCTGACAGTGTCTACGCCCCGTGCACCCCCGAAAGGCCGCAGCTATTAAGGCGGAAGTGGAAAAGCTTCTCAAGGCTGGCTTTATTTACCCTATCCCACTCACAGATTGGGTCTCTAATATTGTCTATCACTAAAAAACAGGGCACTATCAGGGTTTGTGTTGACTACCATGATATTAATCGAGCTTGTCCCAAAGATAACTTCCCTACACCCTTCATTGACCAGCTCATTGATGAGTGTGCCAGGAGTGAAATATACTCATTCATGGATAGCTTTTCTGGTTACAACTAGATTAATATCGCCCCTGCCGATCAACACAAGACCGCCTTTATCTGTCTATGGGGCACTTTCGCTTATAAGAAACTCCCTTTCGGCTTAAAAAATGCTAGTGCCACCTTCTAACGTGCAATGTCCTACGCATTTCATGATATTTGACACATTGTGCAGCCTTACCTAGATGACCTTCCAGCTCCTTCGGTAAAATACCAAGACCATCCCACCCACCTTCGCGAAATTTTTCTCCGTTGCAGACACTATCGTATTCGGCTCAATCTACATAAGTGTGTATTCTATGTCGAGTCTGGCAGACTTCTCGAGTTCATCGTCTCCCGAGAGGGGATCCATTTGGATCCTCTTAAAGTCAAAGCCATCCTGAATCTTCCCCCCCTACTTCTTTGCAGCAATTTCAGAGTTTACAGGGAAAAGCAAATTTTCTACGACGCTTCATTCCGAATTATGCCGAAGTGGCTAAAGGCTATACGTGGTTATTGAAATGCGATACTCCTTTTCATTGGGATGCCACTGCTCAAGAGTCATTCGAGCATCTCAAGGCTCTCCTTATTTCTGCTCCTTTGTTACGTCCCCCTGATTATCACCGGGACTACACTCTTTACTTAGTCGCTGCTGATACCACCATCGGCATGGTTCTCGTTCAAGCCGATGATGATGGCATTGAACATGTCATTTATTATCTCAGTCGCAATTTACTTGATACAGAAACTCGCTATGCCCATGTTGAGAAGTTGGCATTGGCCGCTATTTGTGCCGTCCAATGTTTCCTCCATTACATACTATTGTGTACCACGACGGTGATTTCTGATTGCAACCCGATGACGTAAATTTTGTCATGTCAGTTACTGGGGGGCAAATACTCGAAGTGGATTGTCATCCTCCAAGAGTTTGACTTGGAGTTCACCACTCCCAAGAGTCCCTTGTCTTTGCTGAGTTTCTTTGCTCTCTGCCACCTATTACCGCATCCTCTCGATTAGAGGATCATATTTCGGATGAAACTCTGTTCTTGATCATCACCCTCGACCCCTGGTACGGGGATATTATTGTTTATCTCTAGACGTCCTCTTTTTGTCCCGATTTGTCCAAGGACGCTCGGCGACGGATTTGCCATCAGTCTCAACCTTATCGCATTATTGGGGACACCCTGTACTGACTCGGCGCCGACTCTATCCTCCACCGATATTTAACACTCGAGGAAGCCAAATGAGTTCTAAATGACTGCCATTCTAGTGCCTATGGTGGTCACATGTCCGGATATGCCACTACTCAAAAGATTCTTCGTGCTGGTTATTTTTGGCCCTCCATCTTTAAGGACTGCATTCTTGTCGTCCGTTCTTGTCATGAGTGCCAAATCTACCAACGGAAAATGCGCGCGCCTCCTGCTCCATTGCACCCTGTTGTTACAGTCGGCCCTTTTGCCAAATGGGGCATTGATTATATGACCTGTAACCCTCGCTCGGCCGGGGGGCATGGGTATATCATCATTGCCATTGATTATTTCACAAAATGGGTCGAGGCGATGCCTACACTATCTGAAGACGGTTACACAGCGGCGCAATTTTTGTTCAATCATGTTATCACGATTCGGAGTCCCTTAGGCTATCGTCATTGATCACAGAAAACATTTCCGTAATCACATGATGACCAAGTTAACAACCCAGTTGGGCCTGCGGCATGATAGCTCGACACCGTACTATCCTCAGGCCAATGGTCAAGTGGAAGTTGTCAACAAAGTTCTAGTTACAATGCTTCAACGCACCATTGGCATGCACAAGTCCAACTGGCATTTGATGTTGTTCTCTGCCCTATGGGCCTACCGAACGTTAGTGAAGGATGCCACTAGATTCACCCCATTCCAATTAGTATACGGTCTGGAGGCTACCCCTCCCATTGAGTGTGAGATCCCTTCTCTGAAATTAGCCGTCGAATTACTCCCCAACACTACTCCGATAGAAGAATGCCTTCTCTATCTAGAGCGACTAGACGAGACCCATTGACTAGCCTCTCTAGCTATTGAAGCATAGAAGAAGAGAGTGAAAACTCACTTCGATCATACTATCCATCCTCGTTCTTTTGTTGAAGGAGATTTAGTCCTGCTTTATGATCAAGCAAATGATAAGCTGGGGGCAGGCAAATTCGAACCTATGTGGCACAGGCCTTATATTGTAAAGTGAGTTTTACAAAAAGGGGCCTACGAGCTGATTGATTATGAAGGGAACCCTCTGGATAAGCCCTGGAATGGGCTTTATCTGAAAAAATATTATGCATGAACCCCATGCACTCTGATTTGTACATACGTGTGTTTTCAGCAGGTGTGTTGTGTGTGTGTGTTTTCATGTTTTTTCTACCTTGATGTGTAGGCATAATTGCCCCTTATTATGTCTTTTGCTTCATATGCGGATGTCTGGTACACCTTACGTTGGTTTCGATGATGGTGCCTGCCGTAGCACACACAATCTGTCTTCTGCGGCATGGGTGATCTACGATCCTCACTGTGAGTTAGTAGACCTTCAAGGTGTTTGTTTGGGTTGTACCACAAACAATGTCACTAAATATAGTGTTGTTATTGAACTATTGACTGAGGCTATTAACCTTGGCATTCATGCATTTGTTGTAAATTTGGACTCTCAGCTTGTTGTCCACCAGCTTAATGGGCGTTATTCCGTCAGAGATCATCGGATTTTAAGATTGTATTTACGTGTTAAATTGCTAGAAAGGAATTTTGATTTTATCACATATCAACACATCCCAAGACGGTTAAACACATTAACTGATGCATCAGCCAATTATGTATTAGACAGACATTTGCGTAACATGTAATCAAAATAGCATATAGAAGCATTCAAAAAAAAATAATGAACCATAGGAATATATATATATATATATTGTGTGGCACACCGAGGTGCTCAAAAAATAAATGTATATGTCCCAATAAGAGTCTGTGCTCTCCATACATCCAAGACACATGTCTCTCAAAAAATTAGCAGGATAAAACCTAGGTGTCTACTGTGGTGGGTTGTGCTCCCTATAGCACACCACCACTCGTACAACTCATCTCAATAATCGGTGCAACCTAGGAATCACCCTACTGTGTGAATTTGGAACTCTATGGGGACCTCCTTGATCCCCATATAATCAGGGATCCTCACCGTCAGACCCTCGAGATTTTGGGCCACTGTCTTTATCGAATTTCCAGTTGGAGGAGCCAAGGCTAGCTCTCTGATACCCTCTGGGTCCCTCCTCGCCTCTAGGGCCAGTCCTACGGGTCTCACTAGTCCTACATCTGCAAATACCATAGAGTACCTCATTAGGACGTATACATGAAAAAATCCAAAAACATTATAAAAGATGAAATACAAAATTAGTGTGATCAAGTGCCTTACCACCATCATCCCACTACTCGCTAGGAGGTAGCTGCATATTGGGATCTCCACGGAAATCCATCCCGGCATATGGCTAGTCCTCAACAAAGATAGTTTGGCACTCCAACCACTCACGGAACATTGCCCCCCATGATATTGGGCGTCCGCCACCTCCTCGTGGCATAACATGTGCCCACCATGTGATCCTGGGCTCTCGTGGTCTGAGCGCATCCAAGACCATGTCTTGCAATTGTAGTGTCGACACCCGCTCCAGCATGAGCGGGATCAAGATGGATCCATAACCAAACTACTTCATCTCTCCTCGATGATAGTTGTTGAGTTTCCTCTTCATATTAACTGTCACTGTATCCGCCCAGTTGAACATGGTCGGATTAAGGCATTCGAGAACCAATTGTAGAAGTCTTTGATGCCTCGTGCTGGGCTTGGGAGCCCGCTACCCTGGTCACCATAAACAGAACTGCATGGAGAACTAAGTCCTCCACTGTCGGGTTTACCACCTTCCCACTCTTTGTTCTTTGCGCCCGAGGGCACACTCATGCCAATATCATCTCTAGTGATTCGCCCCTGGGCCGTTGGCCCTCTAGGATTGGCCTCTCACCGCGTCGGGACAGTCTGGTCAAAAAATAAATGTCTTTCGCATCGAACTCGATGTCTCGGCCACAGATTATGAATTTTCTGTCTACCGGATTCCATGCACGGATTATTAGCTCCAATAGATCAGGTTGGGATTGAAGATGCAGAGTTAGGAAGAATTTTAGCAATCCGCATGCACGTAAGGCATTTTGACACCCAACATCAGCAAAAGCTACCTCATCGTTAAAATCATGGGTTCGTTCCTACCAGACGAAAGACATAATGCCCTGCATGAAGAGAATAAATGAATTAGAAATTTTTTCATGAATTTTAATCCATAATTCGCATAAAAATATAATTTTGTGTCGCCATCACGAATGTTTTTAAAACAGTCGCGATGGCGCGAAGTTCCCAGTTCAATTTTCTCGCGGTCATCGTGGGAATACATCATATTCCCACGATGATTGGAGAGAATTACATGGAAGTCGCACTTGGTCATCGCGGACCCGAGTGGTATACCCGTGATGACCAAGCAACATATGTCAATTCGAAAAATCCGCTCAAACTTGCAAATCCAACGCTCAAATGCATGAAAAAAAACCATTAAAATGAAGTGCAGGAGAATGACTACTTACTTGGTCAAAGTTTCACAATGAACCATCAACAGATGAGGCTGCAATCAGCTCGAGAAGTTAACTCTAGTTGACACTCCAAATTCTCCAATGGTAAGTTGTATAGTGCAAATGGTAAAAATGAAATGGTTTACCACCCTCTTTATAGTAATTTTTTGAAATGTTTAAAAAATTGCACTTTATATTGTGGATTTTTACCATTTTGTACATAGTTAGCTGGAATTTTGGTTTCTAATTATGTTTCCACATTATTTATGTCGAATCGACTTTACGTTTGACATGTTTTGTGCGGAACTACAAGTGGTGGAGTTATGTGTGCACTTGATTCGTAAAGTCGTATTTAATGCTCTTTTCTGACTTAAAAAAAGAAAAGATAGCCGAGTTGTCCCTTTCGACTCATTAAACGAAATGAGTGGCGGTCTGCTTTAAGCTCTTTTCCGACCGTGTAAACGAGAAAATATTGTCGGGCTTTTGTTGTTTCAGGTTTGTTAATGGTTATGAAATGACATGGTTTCAATCACTTTTTTACCTTTTCGGGTCGAGATCACTAATCACAAAAAGTACTCCTTGATCGCAATGGTCAAGCGGTTCTTTCGAGTATCGTTTTATAGTTTTTCAGGCTCGAGAGACACAACTTTACGAAAAAGGACCCCCCTGGAGTTTTCTTTTCCTTGTCTTTTTCAAACTCCCTAAAACATGAAAAAGACTCTGAGTTTTTCCTATGTCGGACTCGTTAAACCCTAATGACATTGGACTCATCACCATGATGAGACTCAAGCTTCTCCTCCCTAGGGCTCGTTAAACTATTACTAGGTTGGATTCGACTGAAGGTCGAACTTATATCACAAGCATATGCTATCCCCTTCAAGCTTGTTTTCAAAAATAACTGGGGCACTCGCTAGCAATGGTGGGGGGAAATTTGGAAAACATCATTGATTGTCTATGGTAGCTAGTCACTCTTGAACATTGATACTTCTGCTTCTTGTCAGGTTGGGATATCCATACATCGTCATTTGGCCTTCCGTGGGTTGTGGGTTGTCATTTAGCCTCATTCCATCTTATTTGTGCTCTTTCCATCTAGCCTCTGATCCTTTGGTACCTGAATGCTGCCACCTTCCAGAGTCGTGTCGCCGACATGTTCAAGAGTATAATCCTTCTGCAGTTTACACCCTTGCCTTTTCCTCTGATACTTTGTTTCACCATCTACTGCTTGTTCCTTGTCTCGTGTCGCTGATGGGGGAAAAATTATGGCCCTCCTGTGACAAGTCGCCTCCTGTCGACGTTAGCTCATTATCCAGGAGATTGATCCAGAGATCCCTTTGGTACCTTGTAGCTTGCATGCCTCAATGGCAAGTTCTTCACACCTGACGGTCGACTTACATCATTGGTCGCCGATTGGGTGATTCCACGAGTGTTTGACTTCAGCTCTTCTTCACACTTCGTGGATTGCACTTGACAGTACCTGGAGGACCATTGGCATTAGTGGTGGTTTCTCTAGCGCTTGTTAATGGTTTGCATCATCGACCGGTAATCAAGCGATTTTCTCTCATGCTCGACTTCAGCACCTCTATTCGCATGTTAGAATTTGTACTATGATCAGTTGGGTTCAATACCTCGGACTCAAATCACACATGTTTGGGTTGCGTGGATTGGTTTGTGATTAAATGACTCATTGATGGATGGCTACGACCATACCTGAGTCTTCATGGATGGCTGCGACCATACCTTTATCATTATCATGGTCTTATTCGCTGGATGGTTGCGTCCATACCACAGACCTAGTTCATATGTCTTTTGGAGGCTGCGTCCATGCCTAGACTACATGTATTCCACTATCAGATATATCAGCTGTACTTGCACCTGCAGGTTCTTCCAGATGGTGTTCCAACTCAGTCATTTTGTAAAGCATTTCACCCCTCCCACTCTCTCGGGCTTCATACTTTAGGGGGCATCTGTTACATAGTAATTTGTCACCGCCTTCACTCCCAGTCCTTCTACTGTGTCATGTGTCCAAATCAAACATACTCATGCTGAACAAAAGCCCTCTTGTGCTGCCAATTGACCCACTTTTCCTAAGTTATTTGCCTCATCGTGACTATGGACTTAATAAATGTGCTGAAAGGCGCTCCTCAATAGTCTAGCCACACTGCCAGCGTGGAAGTACAAGTGATTCCTGTGATGGTCCGATTTTATGCTCCAGTGCGAGTTACTTGTGATCTTCAGCGATGATCTGACTAGTTGTATTTCTCACTCGCGATGTCAGCATTGAAGTTCAGTTATGTACCCGTGATGATCCAGATTGGGCGAATTTGTTCCAACAGCCGGCCTTCTGGATGACTCTAGACCCAGTTGTTGGCATAGTTTGTGTCACCCTTCCTTCCCTGCTATGGTAGTTCTGTCAATTGTGCTACCTTCCTTGATGATAAGCTCTCTCTTCCACCTTTCATGGAGACTCCTTCTCCTATTTAAACACTCACCTTTGCCATGATCAACTAGTTGGAAAGTTCTTGGTTTGAGCAGTGTTGTTAGTGATTTTGATAGATAATTGGTGTGAGTGTGATAAAAGTGAGAGTGTTGATAGCTTGGGGAAGGTTATGAAGTGCCCTTGATTTCATGCAAAACTTTGAGTGAGAGAGAGAGACCTTTGTGTGTTGGGAGATCCATCTTCAAAGAGTGAATGCTTGAAGAACATGCTGACTGGATCCCTCTGAGAAGGCTTGCGACATCAAGACTTTGGTTGTAAGTTTGCTCTTATTTCATTATTAATACAATCAATGATGTTTTCCTATGTCTCGTATGTAATGTACTTGATAGCTCATGACTTCTTGACTTTGTGAGTAAATAGATCATTGTTGTTTTCCAGTTACATGCTTTGTTGTATTTACTTTGCATTGTTTCAAGTTGATCACTCATTGAGGAGAAGGAAGCGAAAGCTGGAACAATGCAACGAAACTCCATCGGCCACCGGTCGAGGTAGGCCTACAAATATGACTATTTAAGGAAAGCTATTGTTGATCTGTCCTTATTTGTGACTAGACCCACTCTAGGGCTAGAGGGGTTGCCTCTGTCCGCTATGGGCTATGAAGGGAACTCCATCGGCCACCGGTCGAGGTAGGCCTACAACTATGACTATTTAAGGAAAGCTATTGTTGATTTGTCCTTATTTGTGACTAGACCCACTCTAGGGCTAGAGGGGTTGCCTCTGTCCGCTATGGGCTATGAAGGACCCCCAAAGGGTCAAGGAAAACAAGATATTTTGGATCTTGATGGAGATGAGTATCCACATGGCCATCAACCACAAGCCATGTTTGTCGCCGATAGTTTTTGATCAGCTAATAGAGTATGTGGAGTTCAAGGCGGACTTCCACCATGTCTCCATGCATGCGCAGAAGGATCCTGAACAAAAGTGGTATGAACTTCCATACCTGGCCACAAATGACATGATCACAATGGTCCTTGATTGTTGGCTGATAGATTGGTGCACCGCTTTGGACTTGACAACTGGGTCTAGCAAGTCTGCAACGCAACGAAAGAAGGAAGAGTCCAAGCAAAAGATGGAAAAAATAGCAGAAAAGAGGAAGAAGGAGGCTGAGGACAAAGCCAGGGCAGAGTGTGTTGCTGAAAAATAGATAGAGGAAGAAGAGGAGCGTGACTCTGAAAAAAGTCAAAAGTCGCCTTCCCCATAAACAAAAGAGGAGGAGGAACAATAGACATGGAAGGGAGGAGTGGATCCAGAGACTACCTATTTTGGATTAAGCGCAATAGGGAATCGGAGAAAGTAGGGTCACGGAAGAAGTCCAAGGCCAGCAAGACTTCCCTCGACCCGATCACCTTGACAGAAGGTTATCTGAATGACATTGGTGATATGGTGAGGGATGCCACCATGAAACTACTACAACAGTTCAAGCAGTTGGAGGAGCAGGCCTTGGGTGCCATTCGGACGAGTCTGCGCGAGATGCAGATCTAGGTGTCGCAAGTGTAGACTAGTGTGGGTTGAAGTATCACGACGTCAACCAGCTTGGCACTTGGGACAGTTGAAGCAGTAGAAGTGGTTCGCCCCTTGGACCCTTGGTTTATAACACTGCCAGATGGAGCACTGACCACGGAAGCAGAAGATGATTGGGCCACTATCCACACCCTCCAGAATGTTGGGCTAGACTTGGCCATGCTTCCAAGAGAAGCCCTTCACACCCTGCATGATGGTGTGATCGTAGAACTTCAGGCTGGGGAACAACAAGCATTGATCGTCATCAGTGAGTAGAAGGTGAACAATGCCCAAATGTTTGTCGAGAAGACTTATGCCATCAAGCTCTTTAAGGCTATCATGATGAAGAATGAGCGCACTACCAAGGTAGTGGCAGAGGCATGCAGGTCTATCCCCGAGCTGGATATTCCTGAAGATGCACTAGTGGACAAACGAATTCGGAAGCTTGTTGTCAGAGTGTGTGAAGCAAGATCAGAGCTGGCCAAGGTTTAGTTAGACCTAAACCTTAAGATCACAAAACTTACATTGAGGGACCATCCCTTGACTCCGCCAAAGGTAAAGGAGCAGTGAGGGCACTATCAGAGATGTAGTAGCTACTGTAGATAATGTAGTGAAGGAGTGCACAATGCTCTTTGAGTAGGAACTCAAAGTGGTTACCAATCTACAGGAGGATCCCACCTTGAAAAGGTTGGAAACGGAGGCCTGGGAGCTGCAGCAGAAATACGATGAAGTCAAAGCGATGGCAAACACTATGACCCTTACGCAAATGCTAGCAAAACTGCAGGAGGCAAAGGTGCTAAAGGAGTAGGTGGATGCAGCACAACGCAAAGAGGGCTTCCTTAAGGCTAGAATAGGGCCTTAGCTTGATGAAGCCTATGCCCTCATAGCCACCTTTGAAGGAAAACTGACTAGTCTATAGAGAACATAACAGAAGGTATAGGTAGATGGCGTAGGGCCAACGATGGAGCAACTGGTCGAGCAAATGAAGTAGGTGGCAACACAGTGCACCACCAAAGTTGCATTGGTACAAGTGGTGCTAGGAGGTATTCACGACAAGATCTCCACACCAGCATAGTGACTCGAGGGCGAGTCACTAGATTTGTGTTGGGGGCCTATTGGGAACGGGTCCCCTGGGGTCAATTTTGAGGTTAAAAGCCCAAGTTTTGGGGCTAAAGGCCCAAGTTTTTTGTAAAGAATGTGAATTATCCACATTTTGTGGCTGCGGAGCGTGAAGATGTAAAGAGTTACTAAGGGTTTTTTTCCCTTCTTTTGTATAAGTCATGTCAGCTTTAGAGATCTACCCATGGTCCGCGGACCATGGGATTGTATAAAATGGGAGTCTTAGAAGAGTCTAAGGAAAGTTTTAAGGGAGAGTGTCTTGCTATGTTTTACGTATGGGTTCGTGAGAGCTAAGAGCGAAGAGTCTTAGCATAGGAAGAGGCTTTGCAGCTGAGTGTGTAGAGGCCTAGGGTAGAAGTCGCAGCTGAGTGCGTGAACCCCTACAACTGTGTGCGAAGGGCAGTCAAAGTATGTACTAGAAATCTGGATTATTAATAAAGAAGAATATTATGCAATTATCTGTGTATGTGTTATTTTACTTCTGTTATGAATATTTTGATTATGTTGTGTTGAATACCAGATTATGAAGTAATGCTATATTTATGTGCAAATCTATGTATTTTACTTTGTCATATGAACACAAGTAGGAATATCTATTTACGCGAAGCTAATCATAATGCATCTTAAAGTAACCAATACTTAAGTGAATCTGGGTAGATACAAAAGTAAAGTAATTATAGGGGCGCGTAAGTGCCTGATCTATCTATTTAGGGCCCGCAAAGGATGACTGAAGACTTTTGTGGAGGCCTCGAGGATGAATAAGAGAAGTACATTGATAAGCCCTAAAGGGCTTATAGATCTGCGCAAAGGAAGGTTTGGGCAAATAACTGACATCACAACCATCTCAGGGTGTAGAAACTTGGTTCCTGCATCCCCCCATACTGCTTTAGGTGAGACAGTCTGCCATCCACGGATTGATGTTGAAAGGGCCAGTAGTGTAGGGATTTGCTTGGATGCTTAGTGCTGAACTTGGGTTAGGGCCCATCAAGCCAACACTCTTTCTTCCTCTTCTCAGCCAACTATTCCATCTTTAGTCTGGCCTCTTCCTTCTTACGCTTTACTGCAGACTTGCTAGACCCAGCTGTCAAGTCTAAGGTTGTGCGCCACTCTGCTGGCCAGCAGTCAAGGACTGTCGCGATCGTGTCGTCTGTGGCGAGGTATGGAAGGTCATACCACTTTTTCTTAGGGTCCTTTCGCATGCGCATGGAGACAAAAATGGAAGTCTGCCTTGAACTCGACATACTTTGCCAACTGGTCGAAGAGAGTCGGTGACAACAACGGTTTGTGGTTGATGGCTATGTTGATACTCATCTCCATCAAGGTCCAAAAGATCTTTCTATCCTTGACCCTTTTGGGGTCCTTGGTGGCCTAGAGCTAAGAAAACTTCGCTTCTTTAGGTAAATCCTGCGCGATCGGAGGAACTGGCTATCCTCTGGTAACTCCCATGCGACCAATACTATGGATAGAAACAACCATGCATAGTGAAATGTTTTGTTGTGGTCCCACGCCTCTCTGCAGTTCGTGAGGAACTCACTACAGAAGTAGTGTGCCCAGTTTAATTGTACTCCCTCTATGCACTGGGCCTCTAATGCTACAATCGATGCCGACACTTCATTTGCATGACACTTTCTCATAATTTTCCCTGCTAGGATCTAGGTGGCTACTTTGATCGTGGGGTCAGTTATACTAGAAATGGAGTAGCCACGTGGCTTCTTGATGAGCTTAAATTTGTACTTCATTTTCTCGGCAAGGTCACGCTCACCTATATTTCTTCCAAATGCCATGGCTGGATTTAATCTTAAATGTGGCAGCTGAGTGATCCTATGGATCAGCATGTCAGTGATCAATATTGGTTCTTCCAACCACAGGCACCCATCGTACACCAAGCATAATAGTTGTTTGATCATTATCATGGTTACGGGTGGGCAGTTGTAATGCAATACCCATAGCATGTTTAGCAGTCTTTCCTTGCCCACCCCTTTTATCCATTTCCTTGGCTCTAGCATGGTCACACCAGTGTCACTATAGAAGACACGACTCATGAAATGATCATTTGCTAAGTGGGAAAAGCACTCTGTATCATTCAAATCCCAATCCTCCAGTTTTAAAAGGGGGATGCGTGCCAGACGTGGTCCATGAAATGTGATCTTGTCCAGCAACAACAATGTATGCAACATGACCTTTCTCTCATCAATGTCCTTGGGGACCTTTGCCTTACCTTAGTGTGGAGGAATATATTTGGGTATTTTAAAGATAGGGTCGGACCCTTCAACGTCAACGTCCTCAACCCCCATGTCAATGTCGTCCCCACCCATATTGATTTCTTCACTGTCTTATTCAGGTTCTAGGTCAACTACCTTGCCCTTCTCCTCCACGGTGAACTTTTTCTTCTGCGGGTGTTTTCTGGGTGATGCTCACATCGACGGTGTCACTTTTTGCTTATCTTTCTTTGTTTTCAGACCTTCTTTTGTCAACGTAGGCCTCAGCCTGGGCGACCTCAGTGATTTGGGTACTTCTGTAGGTACTTCAACACTTACTATCTCTAGGGAAGCTTCCTCCGCTACCATTCCTTCTCCAGCACTCACGGATTCTGCGGGTGTTGACATGATACTAGACAACAACTCTTACATTTCCTTTGGAAACCTCTCAAATGCTGAACTCGCTATCAAAGCTTTAAAGTACTCACGGTTCATACATGCTTGAGATCTCAACACCTCAATTCTCAAAATTCCAAGCATTTTTCGCTGGGCAGCCACCTATAATTTATAGGCATTTTCGAATTCAAATCCAACCATTCCCCCCAAAATTTGTTCATAAATATTGGATTGGCAACAGATTTTCAAATATCTTGCCCTTAAATTCTGACTTAAATGCCGCCCCCCCACTCCATTTATCTATTTTTCCACTGTAAAGTCATGAACATTGACCATAACAGTCACTTTGCGGCTTCCCTACACAGTCCCTTATTCAATAGCGCAACTCCTCGTGCATTTCTGCTGACACTGTGACATTCCTTCGTTCTGTGTGGTTGCCTAATTGCGCAGATCCTCAACCCGGGCATTGTAGTTTATGTTGATCTAAAGATGATCTGAGGTTGTCACTGATGTCAACCCAAGCAGCATTAGGGGCTACCCTAATCTTGCAAGGGAATTTTGACTTGACAACTTACTCTATTTTGAGTCAAGGATCTTCTAGATAGATTCTACTCGTCGAGATGTTTCTGTTGATATATGGCATGCCAAGTAATTCTTCACGGTTTGAGAGATATTCATGTTTGAAGTTACTAACCCCAGTTAGTGGGCTAAAACCCTATGGGGTTGTGGCATGGGACTCATAATTGGTTTTGGTCATTGAATAGCCAATAATTAATAATTTTTAAGCTCCTGAAATCCTTTCAACATTCTCTATAGAAGCCCCTCTCAACTCTATAAAAATAAATCTCATCTATCCTCCAAATGTAGTGATCGTGGAATTTTCGCTATAACTTCATTTATGAGAAGTCTTAGATTCTGAAATTAAAACCCATTTTATTCGCAATCTTGATGAACGTCGTGACAGAATTTTAGATCTTGGTTCACTATATTTTTGGCAATATGATATGTGGAAGTTAGGGTTTTTGTAGGCTGCCGAATTTCATCTCAAAGAAGTGACCTTGGGAAAATCATCATAACTCTCTCCTTGAGAAGAGGATTGGAATTATAAAAAATGTGGCGGATAGTGCACGGACTATAGTTTTCCGTATATCAATTTCAGATTTGAAGGAGGAAATAGTGACATGTGGCAAGTCGTACAAGTTCTCTCTACTGAACTAGTTCATAATTAGGTCATTGTGAGAGTTTGGGCATAACTTTGTCTTGAAGAGTCCACATTGGGTCAGACCTGTGGCATTGGAAAGAAGACTCAGAGGGCTTCTACAAGACCGAATATCACATACTAGGGATTTGAAATCGCAGAGATACATCAGATTAAATATCGTGCTCCTAGAAGGAAAGAAAAACTAGATCAAGTGTTGTCAAGGGGTGCAAAGGGCCAGACTTTTTAGGGAAACAAAGAGCAAGGGGCAACAAAATGATGCAGCAGAGGTAAGCTACAGGTAAGTATCTTTTGTATTCATGTTCATCTCTTAATTGCATTAGGTTCTATGTATTCTAATTTCTTGTTTTTGTTTAACACTGACATATGATTTGCAGGATGAGGTAAGTTTTGCTATTATCATATCATGGGTATTTCCTTGACGATTTTTTGCAGATATTATATATTCATCAAGAGAAGACTCAATGCATAATCTAATGTTCTGAAGAGTGAGAAAGGGTAGCATGAAAAGAGCAACAATCAAGGTGCAAAACAGCAACAAGAGGTTCACCACATGAAGTCTTCAAGTGGGCAGCACTACATACAGACATTGTAAAAGTATTATTGTATAGAGTCATTGTAAAAGCATCTTTGTAAAAGTTGTACAAGTGTCTATCTGCCAAGATTTGAAGAGGTAGTGTCAGGAGGTCTAGGATCATCATTAGGTGGTTGTGTCATAGTTTGGGTTATGGTCTAGTGCGTCTTCTTCTTCTACATCATTCTATATCATTGTAAAGTGGACCATTTTCCCTGATACAGTAGTCCATTCTTATTTTATTCTTCTATAGGGTGGTAGGGTGGTGCTAGGCTGGTGCATGAAGTCACCAACAGGTTCAAGCCTGTGAAAACTTTAGGGTGGTAGGGTGGTGCTAGGATGAGTTGTAGCTCATTGGGTGTTGGGGCATCTGTTCAGTTGACTACTGAAGAATCTTGGGCATTGGAGCATCCATCCAGTGGGAGCTGGAGAAGAATTCTTTTCTATATTATAGGAAGTTGGATATTTCTTTTCAATTGGAGTTGAAGATTAAAGAATTATTAGAAAAGTGTTCTGTTGTTTTTTAGTCAGAGGGGTTTTCCACCTAAACTTTTTGTGCCTCCTATGTTCTTTTATTCATTGTTGTTACTACATAAATATTAACGATAATTGAAGATTAGCTAATTCTCTGAAAATATTTAAAAGTGCTAATTTCTAAGGAATATTGATTCACCCCCCCCCCCCCCCCCCCCCTCTTAGTATTTTCCAACAATTGGTATGAGAGCTTGGTTCCTTCAGTAAAAAATTAACTGCTAGAAGTCAGTTTTCACATCATAGAGATGGGAAAGGCAAAGAAGCAGGTTACAAGGATTTCAAAGGAAGGTACATGTACAACAAAATCTCAAGAAAGTGAGTATTGTGTACCAACCCCTAATTTTGATGCAGATGATTACTAGATATGGGAATCCAGGATGGAAGTATCTTTGCAAGCACATGGAGTATGGGAATCAATTGTTTCTAGAGACACATCTACTGACGAAGCTAAAAGGTACAATTCAAAGGCCATTAATGTAATTTTGAATGTTTTGCCAAATTCTGTGAAAACAAAAGTTGGTTAATGTTCAACGGATAAAAATCTTTGGGAAAAGCTTCATAATATCTATTCAACAAAGAAATCAGGTCAAGATGTTATTGAAAACTCGGATCCTTCTGAGTATGATGAAGAAGGGTTGACCATAGAAGAATTTTCCAAGGAGGCAATCAAGCTTATAAAAGATCTCAAGGCTGAGAAGATCTGTTCCAATACTCTTGAAGAACAAGTTCAAGGTCTCAAAATTGAAGTTGAAGAACACAAATGTATTGAAGAGTCACTTCAAAAGAAGTTGGAAGAAATCAATAATACAACGACATGAGACCTCAAGAGAGAAGTCCAACAGAAGAAATAAGAACTCGACACAACATTTGTCGAGATTAGCAGGATCACACAACAGATGCAGGAAGCGGAAATTGAAAGGAAGGAATTTGATCAAAGATACATATCCTTCGTTGACCAAAAGCAAAAGGATTAGAAACATCTTCAATAGAAATAAGCAGGCTCAGGATTGAAAATGAGAAGTAGAAGGAACAGATACAGGTTCTCAATAGAGAAGTAGAGAAGACCACTCTTCTCAAGCTATAGGTTGAGGAGGCAGGAAAAATAAGGAAGATCTTGAAAAGATGGTTTCAAGAATATCTTGCTCAAAAGAAAGAAGAACTTTATGCAACTCGTGATGAGATCAACAAACTCAAGGGATCGCAAAAAGAATACTTACAAGATAAGGCAAATGTAGAAGCAAAAATGAAGGCAATTAAAGATGGTAAAGCTCCAATTGATGAAGGTACAAGCTCCACAGCTTCGTAGGATGATTCTAAGAAGGAAGTTGATCAAAGTGAAAAGCCAAAGAAGAATGGTGCAACTCCAAAGAACAAGACAAAAGCAATCAAGAACAAACGACCACAAGAAACTACAACACCGCCTCCAAAGAAGAATGAAAAATCTTCCAGGTATGTTTGTTTATTTAATGGTTATTTCTTTTTATGTGCTAACTATGGACATATGGCTAGGGATTGTGAATATTTTGATAGGTACAATCATTATCTGGAAGACCATAGAAGCAAGTTTGCAGGATCATGAGACAGGTTCCACAATGATTTTGTCAGAAGAGAATACGTGCTAGATGGGCCAAATATTGAATGTATCAAATTCCATAACGATGGCCATAGCGCTCATGGTTGCAAATATCAGATGGAATCACCTATGGACAACATTGAATGCTTCAAGTGTCATAACTATGGGCACATGGCTTGAGATTGCAGGAATAAGAAGGCCTGGAAAAGGAAACAGGGACAAGAAGACAAAGAAGATAACAAAGTTTCAACAGTTATGCTTTCAGCATTTGTAAAAGAAAAAGGCCATGAGGAATTAATAGTTGCTTCAGATAATGACTCAAGTCAAGATGGCTCGTCAGGTGACTCACTATTTTGAACAATCTAGCTTGTTTACTCCTTAATGTTTGTACAAGAGGAGTCTATGAAGTAGTATATGGCACATGTCTACGATTGACAGGAAGGTAGTTTGAACAAGATGGTAGTTTCATTAACGGTTCAGAGGGAACAAAATAGTTGAAGGATTACAAGTTACCAAGAACAAGACAAGATTAGACTGCAAAGGATATGCATAAGTGAAAGGAATTGATTTTGACAAAACATTTTCATTAGTTGTCAGAATGGAAGCCATCCGAAGGTTTCTAGCCTATGCATGTTCAAGAAAAATAAAAGTATACCAAATGGATGTTAAGTCATCAGTTCTGAATGGAGAATTAGAAGAAGAAGTTTACATCGAACAACTTGAAGGTTTTCTACTATCATAAAAAGAAGACTATGTTTGCAGGTTAAAGAAGGCTCTGTATGGTCTCAAGCAAGCTCCAAAAGCATGGTATGCTTGTATTCATGGATATGAACATAAACATCGGTTCAAGAAAGGTATTGCTAATAGCAATCTTTACATACAAATAGGTAAAGATAATTTAACAATCGTTGAGGTATATGTGGATGATATAATATTTGGTAGCAACGATGATCGACTAAGTAAGAACTTTGCTACAAAGATGCAAAGTGAGTTCGAAATGTATTTACTTGGTGAGTTGACATAATTCTTAGGGCTTCAAATATCTCAGCAAGAAAAAGGAATATTTATATGTCAAGCTAAGTACATCAAGGAAATGCTCAAGAAATTCAAAATGGAAGATTGCAAACCCATCCTTACTCCAATGGTAACAGGTTGCAAATTAAGCATAGACGACTTATCTAAGGATGTGGATCAGAGGTTGTACATATATATGATTGGTAGTCTTCTATATGTAATAGCCTCCTGACCAGATGTTATTAAAGCAGTTGGACAAGTAGCAAGATTCCAAGCAGCACCAAAAGAATATCATATTATTGTCATCAAAATAATTCTTCGATATCTAAAGGGCACAACAAATTATGGCTTGTGGTATCCCAAGGGAAACAATCTCATTATTCAAGCCTTTAGAGATGCAGATATGGCAGGAAGTGTTGATGATTGTAAGAGTACTAGTGGAGTAGCATTCTATCTAGGTGGTTGTCTCGTATCATGGTTGAGAAAAAAGAAAACCCCAATCTTGTTATCCACAACAGAAGTAGAATATATCGCGACAACAACTTGTTGTAGTCAAGTTCTCTGGATGAAGAAAACTTTTCAAGATCTTCAGGTCAAGTTTGATGACCCTATTCCCATATTTTTCAATAACACCAGCACCATCAATATCTCCAAGAATCCTGTGATGCATTCGAAAACGAAACAAATTCCGATAAAATATCATTTTGTTAGAGAACAAGTTGCTGAAAAGAATATCAAATTTGAATATGTTGGTACAAAAGAACAAATTTTTGATATCTTCTCTAAACCTTTAACTCAAGAAGCATTTGAATATCTTCGCCAGAAGCTTGGGATTATCCCAATTTCTCATTATATTTTCCTTATTTAGAAAATAAAGGGGGGGTGGAAGTGTGTACAGGTTCGCAGGATGGTTGTGTGTCAGGGGGAGTTATCCTTTTCCATTGATGTCAAAGGGGGGAGATAAGGCAATAGGAAGAGGTGCCCTGATCACAGCTAGAGTACTTGTGTTGCCATCAATGCCAAAGGGGGAGATTGTTGATCTAAAGATGATCTGAGGTTGTCATTGATGTCAACCCAAGAAGCACCAGGAGATACCCTAATCTTACAACGGAATTTTGACTTGAAAAATTACTCTATTTTGAGTCAAGGATCTCCTAGATAGATTCTACGCATCGAGATGTTTCCGTTGATATATGGCATGCCAAGTAATTCTTCACGGTTTGAGAGATATTCATGTTTGGAGTTAGTAACCCGAGTAAGTGGGCTAAAACCCTATGGGGTTGTGGCATGGCACTCATAATTGGTTTTTGTCATTGAATAGTCAATAATTAATAATTTTTAAGCTCCTAAAATGCCTCCAACATTCTCTATAGAAGCCCCTCCCAACTTTATAAAAAGAAATCTCATATATCCTCCAAATGTAGTGATCATGGAATTTTTGCTATAACTTCATTTCTGTGAAGTCTTATATTATGAAATTAAAACTCATTTGATTTGCAATCCTTATGAATGTCTTGACCGAATTTCAGATCTCTGTTCGTTATATTTTTGAAGATATGATCTGTGGAAGTTAGGGTGTTTGCAGGCTACTGAATTTCATCTCAAAGAAATGACCTTGGTCAACACTGAAGTCTTCAAGTGGGCAACACTGCATATAGACATTGTAAAAGTATCATTGTACAAATTCATTGTAAAAGAATCTTTGTAAAAGTTGTACAAGTGTCTATCTGCCAAGAGTTGAAGAGGCAGTGTCTGGAGGTCTAGGATCATCATTAGGTGGTTGTGTCATAGTTTGGGTTATGGTCTAGTGTGTCTTCTTCTTCTACATCATTCTATATCATTGTAAAGTGGACCATTTTCCCTGGTACAAGATTCCATTCTTCTTTTATTCTTCTATAGGGTGGCAGGCTGGTGCTAGGCTGGTGCATGAAGTCACCAATAGGTTCAAGCCTGTGAAAACTTCAGGGTGGTAGGGTGGTGCTAGGGTGAGTTGTAGCTCATTGGGTGTTGGGGCATCCATTCAGTTGACTACTGAAGAATCTCGGGTGTTGGAGCGTCCATCCAGTGGGAGCTGGAGAAGAATGCTTTTCTAGATTCTAGGAAGTTGGAGCTTTCTTTTCAATTGGATTTAAAGATTAGATAATTATTAGAAAAGTGTTCGCTAGTTTTTGACCCGGAGGGGGTTTTCCACCTAAAATTTTTGTGCCTCCTGTATTCTTTTATCCACTGTTTTTACTGCATAAACATTAATGATAATTGAAGATTAACTAATGCTCTAAAAAAATTTAAAAGTGCTAATTTCTAAGGAATACTAATTCACCCCCTTGCCCCTCAGTACTTTCCAATAGTTTATAGTCCCACGCCTCATTTCAGTTGCCTGGAGTGCTAAGACTATGCTTCCATCATGTAGTCATCTAGCCAGATCGCCAGTGTATGGCTTCAATCGGTTGAGACTCACCCTCCCTGGGAATGGCTCTCCATTCAACTTTACCAACTGAATTGCTCCACCATCAGTAATCTCCTTGATGCAATAGGGCCCAAGCCAATGCATCCGAAATTTTCTTGGAAATTTTTCAAACATGCTGTCATATAATAGAACTAAATCATTTACCTTGAAGGTACACAGTTTGATGTGCTGATTGTGCCATGCCTTTTTGTGCTCCTTTTGAACTTGTTGATGGAATCCAACTAGAAATATATCTTCTTCAAGGTATGTTATCTGTGTGAGCCTCTCGTCCAGGGCTCTGTGATCCGCCATTCCTGTGAATGCCGCTATGCGTAGACTAGGTACAATATATTCCATCGACATCACAACTTCTATGCCATAAACCAATCTGAATAGCATTTTTCTAGTCAACTTCTTACAAGTCATTCTATAAGCCCATAGCACCATGGGCATGCGGACATCCTAGTCGTTTCTTTGAGCATTGCAAACCTTTGTTAACATGCTCTCCAATATTTTATTAAACGCTTCCACCATCCCATTAGCTTGTGGATGATATGGTGTGCTCTTCTGATGACAAGCCTGGAATTCCTCCCTCATCGTGTTGATTGTCTCATTAAGAAAATGCATATCGTGATGGCTCATTAAAATTTTTGGACAACCAAACCTTGTCAGCACATACTCAAATATGAATTTTGCTACTGTCGGACTTGTATAGTCCTTCATAGGCTACACCTCCACCCATCTGGTTAAGTACTCAATTGCAGTGACAATGTACTGTGCACTCGTCTTCTTTCCTGGAGGTTGAATTGGTCCCAAAAAATCAATCACCCACTTCTCGAAGGGCTGTAACGATATTTGTAGATTTAGTGGTAGCTCATCCCTACGTGAGGGTCTGCCAGTCCTTTGGCATGTGTCACATGCCCTACAATATGCTTTTGAATCCTTATGCAAGGTCGGCCAACACAACCTAGCGCGTAGAATCTTCTACGTTGTTGTGTTTCCTACATAATGACCTCCCATGGCTCTGCCATGAGCCTCAACGAGGATTCTGTTTCATTCAAACTCTAGGACGTAACGTCATAGTATTTCATCTGATCCCATTTTGTATAAGTGCCTTTCAATGACAGAAAAGTATGTCTCGTGCACCACCAGTTCCTTCTTATGTTGGCTTGTATATCCTTTTGGAGCCACTCTTGTCACCAAGAAGTTTATAATACCCTCAAAGTGGCTATTTGCGATGTGCACTGCAAAGAACTGCGCATCAGGAAATCTTTCCTCCAAATTAGTAGGCTCTTCTCCAGTGTCAATGCGCGACAGATGATCCAGTCCTGCATTCAGTCATCCTGGTTTCACTATGACTTCAAAGTCATATTCCTGTAATAACAACATCCACTTGCATATTTCCCCCCCCAACACAGGCTTGTTGACCAACTATTTCAATGCAGAATGGTCTGTATACATCTTAAAATGTCTGCCTAATAGATGATGCCTAAACTTTTGGAGCGCATACACCGTAGCTAATCCTTCATGGTTTGTCGTGGAATAATTTTTCTCAGCTTTGGACAACTTCCTACTTGCGAATGCTATAGGGTGATCCAATTCCCCTTCACCGGCTTGTGTTAAGACTACCCCCAACGCAATACATGATGCGTCCAGATGCCCATGAAATTCCTTCTTCCAATCTGGGAAGACTAGGATCAGTGCGGTGACCATTTTCTCCTTTAGCACATCCAAGCTCTTCTGGCATTCTTCATTCCAATAGAACATAACATCCTTCTTTAAAAGTTTTTCCATCAACGTGGTGATCTGGGCATAGCTCTTGATGAATTTCCTATAGTATCTCGTATGACCCAATGTTGCGCGTAGCTGTTTCACACTCCTTGGTGCTTCCAAATTGATTATGACCGCGATCTTCACAGGTTCTACCATCAAGCCTTGTCTGCATAACACATCACCCAGCAAGATCCCAAATGGGACACAAAACAAGAATTTCTTTAGATTGAGCACAATTTGGTACATCTGCTATGTATCTAGCACCTAGCACGGACTTGCCACATGGCGCTTTACTAATCCAAACATTGTCCAATCGTCAAAGTATACCTCCAGAAATTTGTGAATGAAATCCTTTAACGCCGTGATGACTAGGTGCAAAGAGATCGCCGGCGCTTTTTTTAGCCCAAAAGGCACCACCATATACTGGAAGCATCCCCATTCAGTTGTGAAGGTCATCTTACTTCTATCCTCTGACACGATCTTGATCTGATGGTACCCAGAGAACCCATCAATGAATGAATATGCTTCTTGGCCGCAAACATTATCTAGGACCTCATTGGTGAATGAAGTTGGGAAGGGATCATGCACGCAGGCATCATTCAACTTCCCGAGATCTACACATATCCTTATTTCTTCCTTTTGCTTCTTTTCCTGAACTACTATTCAGCTCACCCAATCAGATTCTACTGGGCTCATCCATCAGGTTCTTCCACTGGTTCAATAATACCTGCCACAAGCATCTTATCTAGTTCTAAGAAGACCCTTTCTTTATACTTTAGATTGAGGCGGTAAGGTCTTTGCTTCACAGGTTTCACATCCAGTTTTAGGGTGATCTTCATGACACCCAGGTCTCTTATTATCCCTTTTAGATCTAAAAACTTCATGGGAAACTGATCTTGATATTCACAGAGTAGTTCGGTGACCTTATCCACTATCACGTTGTCCCAATAGTCCCCAATCTTTGCAAACTTCGGCTTTGCCTCCGTGCCAATGTTCACCTGTCTATTTTTGAGTGGTTCGGTTATGTCAGGGTTCTCTAGTTGCGGTCCTTCAACTTTGCAGTGACCTTCAATCTATGGAATATTAATCTTCCTTGGGTCTTCATTTTCTTCTTCAACAATCACATTATAGCACTCCAGTGCATGGTTCAGCTAAGTGGTCCAGTCAGGTTGAATCAAATCTAGAGGATCTCGCAGTATCCTAAAGATTGTTGCCTTAACCTCTTGCAATGCTTTTTTGATACATCAAAACCCATCCTAAAAGTTGAACGTCATAAAAAATCCTTGGCACAAAATGTGCCATTCTTCAGTGCCACAGCGGAGTTTCGTCTCCAAGTACCAATTCATCGGTAGAACGTCCAAGGTATGACAAAATAGATGGACCCATTCCGGTTGAGGCTCCACTCCATACACTTCAGTCCATTTGGCCAAATGGTCACCTGGATCATTTCTCCTGTCATATTTTTCTGTTAACCGTACTTGTGGGTGACAAAACCGCACTCTCATCATTTTTCTGTATACGTGCCAATCATCAAAAGTGTCCTTGTGAGTACCCCACCATCTTGCAGGTGTAGCATGCAACACCTAGTCCAAGGCTTGGAAGCAATGTTTCTCTGACACTTCTCTCTAAAATGCATCCAAAAAGTGATCAAAATCAGTTAAACCATCATAGTAAGGTAGATTTCTTACCTCTAATGATACACAATGCAACGGCTTGGTCCTCATATTATAGCGCAACGTAGATACTTCATGAAGTCAATTCTGCCAGTGCTCCAGTTCTTCATCTGAATCTGATGTGCAAGAACTTTCGCGGTCCCATGCAATACGTCCATCTACTATTGGATTCAGCCAATCCTGATCTCACGTTGTTATCTTGTAAATGTGGTCCAAATTATCATCACTTTCATAGTTGCGGACTAGTTTAGTATAACGCAGTCCTTCTGCAGGGTCCAATGGTACCACTACACAAATCGATTTCTTCTCAAATATCATCTTACGCTTCTTAATATTGATCACCCCATTCATGTCAGTGGCCCAATCACTTCCCACGAGCGCGGGGTAGGGATTGTTGTCATCCATAATCTCTACCACTTCAAAATCAGCTAGTGCAATTGCGCCTTCAATATCAACTGTTACCCCTTGCAATCTCCCCATTGGGATGATTTTCTCCTGATTTTCCATCCTTAACTGAATCGAAGACCACTATAGCATATTTCTCCCCATTCTTTCCCATGTATGTTTCAGAAAAATGTTCGCGTTCAACCCCAAATCTAAAATAACTTGATCCATCTCATATCCACCTATCTACGCAGTAAGCCTCATCTCATGTCCAGTTCTTGCCGTATACTTACCAAGGTTCCTAACTACATGCAGTTCATTAGTAGCGTTTTCCTTTCCAGTGCACCTATTGATCAACTCCTACAGTCCCTTCACCTCCTCGCTATCGTGTAGCAGTTTCATGCAGGTCTCTAAGAACGTGGTAATCATGGATGGGTCCATTTCTTTAGTCGACTTAACTTGACTCCGTGAGGTAGAGGCCTCAATGAAAATTTTCTTCGCTTCCATAAATGTTTCTTTTGTATGTTCCAAATCAAACCTGGCCTCCTTTTTTGGTGCTTTGCGGACCCACTCACCTTCTTCAAGCTACTTCCCCTTATCCTCACCAGTCATCGCTCCACTCCACAGCAGAATATTTACCTTAGGGTCTTCCTCACGAGGCTCAACCCTCATTATCTGCAGGTTCTAAGTCGATTGTTGAGGATGCACCCCCTTCTCACATATCTTAGCTAATAATATAGGGAAATCCTTCATCTCATGGTCAAACTAAGTACAATAGCAGCATGACATCTGCTTCAGATTCAAGCAGTCTCGTGCGTAGTGTCTTGATCCTCCACAATTGTAACAAGTAAACTTCCCTCGACCTCTACCAGGTGCTCCTCCACCTCGGCCTCATCTGCGCCTCTGATACTCGCCTCATGCTCGTCCAACACCTTGGTATAAAGGCCGCATTTCTGCCTGCACCCTGTATGCAGGTGTCATGTCCATCATTAATTTGTAACTACAAAAATTGCGCTCATCATGACCCACTGATTAACAGAAGTTGCAGAAGAGCTGTTGTGGTGTCTGTATGAATTTCTGTAGCAAATGGCAATTGTCTGTCACATGTTTTCCAGCTACCTGACAGATAACACACCATAGTGCGGGCCCTATACTTGGCCTTGCTGCAGCTTCTGGTATCAGAGGCATTGGTCCCCCTGCTGCAACATAGTTTACAAAAACTAGAAAATGATCTTTGTCATGCCCCTGGCTTTTTCACTTTAGGCACAAAACATCTTCACACACCTCTAGCTGAACTGTTCTATCATTCTTCAGACTCTACATCTCCAGGCAAAGGTTCTGCAACTGTGATAGCAACCCTCAGATGAGGCAGGAGTGTAGCCACAAACCATTCGTGGTGCTACTCATTTATCAGATTCATGTTAGCTTCACAGATCTTGCATTTCAATCTCTGATCCAGCTCCCAGGGTGTCTCACCAAGCCTCATCATGATTTCCTTGAATCCAACGATTGATTGTGCTTTAGACTTATGTCTGCTGAATTCCTTATTCAACGTGGTCTGGATGTCTACCGACGTAGACATCGGGTTATCAATGCAGTACTTAATGTACCATGTTAGCACGTGTTCCTACAAAGCACTAAACAACGTCACCTTCTTCATTTGATCATATGTGATACCTTGAGCTTCCCATACATCCTTTGCGATGAACCAAAATTGGTCCGGATCCTCATTTCCCAGGCCCTTAAACATAGGAAACTTTACGGAATTCGCCATATTGAATGGTGGTGGAGGTAGCAATGGTGTGGGAGAGGGTGTAAGCGGTGGAGGTGAAGATGGAGGCGGTGTGGGTGGATGCGGTATCAGCGGGAATCCTTGCTTTATCAACTGAACAATGCTATGCGGAGATGCCTGTGTTGCTTCTTCGTCGTCACTCAAAGGAGGTTCAATTAGCAGGCTATATTCAGGGCCTGTTTTCCCTCCGTTCCTGAAAGTCCTTCCATTTCGTGTAGTCCCAAACATCAAGGAAACTGCATAACCCACTTTTCACACAATAACATCTTAAGCCAAGTATTTAAAGATATTATATACTTACCTCACAAACCTTTGAAGAAGCGTCGCTCTGCTTCGCTATAACTGACCGAAGTATCGACCACAAATTCTATCATAAATCCTCCTATGATACGATCAAGCCAATGATCGACATCACGCATGATATTATCTTCATAGGCTTCCAATCTCCGCACTAACTCTAGGTCCAGACAATTGGACCATCAAGCCTCCACCTTCCTATGATACGATCAAGCCAATGATCGACATCACGCATGATCTTATCTTCAGAGGCTTCCAATCTCTGAACTAACTCTGGGTCCAAACAATTGGACCGTCAAGCCTCCACCTTCTTTGGCCATCTGCCAACTTTGTGACCCACTCGTATAATTCAACTAGGAAGGAACAAAAGAAGATTTCATGTATCTCTGTGTACAAATATCTGTCCAACAATTCTTCTTTCGTCAATCACGGATTCCTGTTTTCTTGCGCCGTAAATTCATGGATCTTTCTATCCAGCCAGTCTTCGATTTCTTTCTTATTTAGATTCCAATGATGCGACATCACACATATCATCTATGTAGATCCCAGTCCCAGAAAACAAAACCATTTGTTGGCTTGATGGGCCTTGACTGAGGTTCAATGTTAAGAAGCCAAGCAAATCCCTAAACTACTGGCCCTTTCGGCATCAATCCGTGGAGCGTGGAATGAAGTCTCACCTGAAGCAGTTTGGGGGGATGCAAGAACCAAGTTTCCACACCCTAAGATTGTTGTGATGTCAGTTATATGCCCTAACCCTTCCTATGCGCAAGCCGATAAGCCCTTTAGGGCTTATCAAAGTATTTCTCTTATTCATCCTTGAAGCCTTCGCAAAGGTCTACGACCGTCCTTTGCATACCCTAACCAGGTAGGTCAAGCACTTACATGCCTCAATGACTACTCTTCTGTTATATTTACCCGAATTATCTTAAGTGTTCGAAAACTTTAACATGAATTATGATTATCTTCGTGTAAACATATATCTTTACTTGCATTCATATAACAAATGGAAACATGTAGATTCGTGTGTCAGAATAGCATTAAAACATAAACCCAGTGTTCAACATAACATAATCGCATGTATTTAACATAAGTAAAATACATAAGTAATTCCAGAATACTTCTCTTTATTAGTGATTCAGATCTCCAGTACAGACTTTGACTACCCTGCGCACACAGCTACAGGGGTCTGTGCACTCAGCTGTAGACTTCTACCCTAGGCCTCAGTGCACTTAGCTATAGAGCCTCTTTCTATGCTAAGACTCTATGCTCTTAGCTCTCACAGACCCATCAAATTACTCATATCTCTCCCCAAAACTCATCCCCTTTTCCTTAGACTCTTCTAAGACTCCCTTTTTATACAATCCCATGGTCCATGGACCAAGGGTGGATCTCATCAAGCCGACAAAAAATATCTAAACTAATGGTGGAAATCCTTTTTGACTACTTACATATTCACGATCTGTGGCCACAAAATGTAGAGACTTTATATTATTTACAAAAAACTTGGGCTTTTAGCCCCCAAAATTGGGCTTTTAACCCCAAAATTGACCCCAGGGGACCCGTTCCCAATAGAGAAATGGCATAATGACTGGCGAGGATAAAGGAAAGCAGTCAGAGGAAGACAGATGGGTGTGCAAGGCTTCTAAGAAGGAAGAAACTTTTGATCTCAATCGGGCTAAGGAGACCTTCATGGAGGATAAGAAGAACTTTGCTGAGGCATCTACCTCAGTTAGTCAGGAAAAAGCACCCAAGACTAGCATAACGCAAGAAGTAGATCCTTCAGTGTTAGCTATGTTATTGGAGACTTTCATGAAGCTATTACATGATCAGAAAGAAGTAGAAGGGTCGCAAGATTTAACTGAAAAGTGCACGCATAAGGAAAAGACTCTCATCGAATAACACACAGTAAGAAAAATTGTGAAGCATAAAGCACGAACGAGGCATGAGATGAGGCTGACCGCGCAGATAGGTGAATATGAGATGGATCGGGTAATCTTGGATCTAGGATCGGATGTGAATGTCTTGCCTAAGTAGATATGGGAAAGGATGGGGCGACTTGCACTGCAGTGGTATCTTATTCAGTTTCATATAGAAAAACAATAGAAAATTATTCTGATGGGACACTTATATGGTGTAACAGTGGATATTGAGGGAGTGAGCACGTTGGATGACTTCGAGGTCATCGAAATAGTGGATGGCAGTAATCCCTACCCTGTGCTACTAGGGATTAACTCAGCTATTGATATGAACAGGGTAATCAATATGAAGAAGTGGACGATGTTGTTTGAAAGGATATTGCTTAGGGTTATCGTGCCACTAGACCCTGTAGAGGGAGCGTGGTATAAAGAACCTGTCCGCGACTATGTAGAAAGTGATGATGACCTGGATCAGGTATACAAGATAACAACATGAGATGAGGATTGGATCAATCCTACAGCTGATGGACGAATTACGTGGGGCAGGGACAACTCCTACACCTCAAATTCTGATGAATAGGTTGAGAATTGGCAGAATAGGTTGCATGAAGTATCTACGCTCCACTGCAACATGATGACCAAGTCACTGAGGTGTGCCTCAGATGAAGTGAGGAATATTTTGCATTACGATGGTTTGATTGATGTGGAACTATTTCTGGATGAATTTGAAAAGGAAGTACCAGAATGCATCGATTCCAAGCACTAGAATTGGCACTGTGCTCTATGCCTGCCCATTGGTGGGGTACGCACAAGGAAAAATTTAGTGGATGGAAAGAATACCAAAGAATGATGAAGTTCAGGTTTGACTATGGTAATACCAGGATGATAGAAAAGTACAGCAGGAAGGATGATCCACGTGATCATATAGCACAATGGACTAAGGCCTAGGGAGTAGAACCACAAGCATAGTGGGTGCATATATTCTGCCATACACTAGATACAATCCCAATGAAATGTTATTTGGAGATGGAGGTTCGCCATGGAACGACTGAATGAGATGTTTCAAGCGAGAATTTTTTATTAACATTCAACTTCAAGGATGGGTTTGAGAGCACTGATGAAGTGCTATAAGAACTTAAAGCAACTATATTTAGAACACCAAAGGAACTAGTCGAATGGACCTAGCCAGATTAGAGTACATAGCTGCGCCATGCGATGGAATGTTATAATGTGACTGCTAAAGAAGAGGATGATCCATGAAATATTACCATTCCTGAAACTGAAGAAGGACCGAAGGTGGAAAACCTGGATATATCAAAACCTTTGAAAACTCGACAGGTAAACATCAGAGTTGAAGAAGAACCTAAGTTTGCGAAGACTGGAGATTATTGGGACAAAGATACAGTTGATAAGGTAGCCAAGATGCTGCATGAGTACCAAGACTTATTTCCAATGAAGTTCTCATATTTGAAAGGGATTATCAGAGATTTAGGTGTTATGAAGATTACATTGAAACTAGATGTGAAGCCTATTAAGCAGCGACCTTATCGATTGAATCCAAAGGGTAAGGAAAAGGTCTGCCTTGAACTAAATTAGATGTTGGAAGCTGACATTGTTGAGATTGTAGAAGAATTTGATTGGGTAAGCCCAATGGTTGTCTAAGAAAAGAAACAAAAGGGAAAAATCCGCATATGCGTAGATCTAAGGAAGCTGAATGATGCTTGTGTGATGACCCATTTCCAACATCTTTTACTGATGAAGTATTAGAGAATGTTGGCAGACATGAAGTGTTGTTGGGACAGGGTCCCCTAAGGTCAATTTTGGGGTAAAAGCCCATGTTTTGGGGCTAAAAGCCCAATTTGTTTTTATGTAAAGTGTAAAGTCTTCGCAAATTGTGGTCACAGAGCGCATAGATAGTAAGTGTCATAAAGGGATTTTCCCTTCTTTTATGTAAGTTGTGTTAGCTTTGGAAGGTCTACCCATGGTCTACAGACCATGGGATTGTATAAAAGGAAGAGTCTTAGAAGAGTCTAAGGCAGTCAGTCATTGATGATGATGATGTAATGGGTCAATAGGAGCTAAGAGTGAAGAGTCTTAGAGTAGAAGAGAGACTCTGCAGTTGTGTGCGTAGAGACCTAGGGTAGAAGGCTGCAGTTGAGTGCGTGGACCACTGCAGCTAAGTGTGCAGGGTAGTTAGAGTGTATAAGAAGATCTAAAGCATTAATAAAGAAGATTACTCTAGAACTATCTGTGTTTGATCTATTTACTTTTGTATGAATGAATGAGATTATGTTATGACATATATTGGGTTTATGATTTGATACTGTGTTGATGCACGAATTTACATGTTTTACTTTGGTATATGAATGCAAGTAATAATATATGTTTACATGAAGAATATCTTAATGTATGTTAAAGTGACAAACACTTAAGATGATCTGGGTAAATATGGAAGTAGGAGTAATTACAGAAGCACGTAAGTGGTTGAATCACCTATTTAGGGTCCGCAAAAGACAGTTGTAGACCTTCGTGGAGGTTTAGAGGCCGATTAAGGGAAGTATATCGATAAGCGCTAAAAGGCTTATCAATCTGCACGAGGGAAGAGTTAGGGCATCAAACAACATCACTACTATCTCTGGGTGCGGAAACTTGGTTCCAGCATCCCCCCATACTATTTCAGGTGAGACTTCAGTCTGCGCTCCGTGGATTGATACCGAAAGGGCCAATAGTGTAGGGATTTGTTTGGATAACTAATGTTGAACCTAGTTTAGGGCCCACTAAGCCAACAAATGGTTCCATTGTCAGGACCAGGATCTGCATAAATAGATGTGTGATGTCGCATCAATGGAATCCAACTAGGAAGGAAATTGAAGACTAGTTGGACAGAAAGATCTGCGAATTCGTAGCACAAGAAAATAGAAATCCACAATTCATAAAAGAACAATGGTTGGACAGATATTTGTACACAAAGACGCACAAAATCTTCATGTGTTCCTTCCTGATTGAATTATATGAGTGGATCGCTAAATTGGTAGATGACCAAGGAAGGTGGAGGCTTGAAGGTCTAATAGTGTGGACCCCAGAGTTAGTGCAGAGATTGGAAGCCTCTGAAGATAATATTGCACGCGCTGTCGATCACTAGCTTGATCATATCATAGGAGGATTTGTGACATAGTTCACGGTTGATACTTCGGTTAGTTACAGCGAAGCAGAGCGATGCTTCTTCAAAGGACCATGAGGTAAGTATTTAAGGTCTTTAAATACTTGGATTAAGATGCTCTTGTGTGAAAAGCAGGTTATGCAATTACCTTGATGCTTAGAGCTACGTGAAGTGGAAATATCTTCAGTGATAGAGGGAGAACAGGCCCTGAATATAGCTCGTTGATTGAACCTCCTCTGAGTGATGACGAAGAGGCAACATAGGATTCACCGTAGAGCACTATTCAGTTATTAAGGAGATGGTTCCCGTGAATACCCCATCCACCCACACCACCTCCATCTTCACCCCTGCCACATAAACCTTCACCCACACTACCACCACCTCCGCCACCATTCAATATGGTGAATGCAGTGAAGTTGCCCATTTTCAAGGGTTTGGGAAATGAGGATCCGGACTAGTTTTGGTTCATCATGAAGGCTGTATGGGAAGCTCAGGGTATTACAGATGATCATATGAAGAAAGAAACGTCGGTTACTTATTTACAAGAGCACGCATTAACATGGTACATTAAGTATTGCATTGATAACCCGATAGCTGCGTTGGTAGATATTCAGACTGCGCTGAATAAGGAATTCAGTAGGCCTAAGTCTGAAGCGCAACCAATCGTTGGATTCAAAGAGATCATGATGAGGCTTAGTGAGACACCTTGGGAGTTGGATCAAAGATTGAAATGTAAGATTTGCGAGGTTAACATGAATCTTACAGATGGGAAGCACTGCGAATGGTTTGTGGCTTTGCTCCTGCCTCATCTAAGGGTTGCTTTATCACAGTAAAAGATTGGGACCTAGGTAGAGGCCCTGGAAATTGAAATGAGATTGCACAAGACACTGATTCAAGATGCTAATCTGGGAGTTCAGCAGATTCACGCGGAGTAGCAGAACCTTTGCCTAGAGTTTCAAAGTTTGAAGAAGGATAGAGCAGTTCAGCCAGAGGTGGGCAATGAAGTTTGGTGCCTGAAATGCAAAAGTCATGGGCATGACAAAGATCACTGTCTAGTCTTCGTGAATTATATTGCAGCAGGAGGGCCAATACCTCTAAGGCTGAAGCTCAAGCAGGGCCAAGTATAAGGCCCATGCTGTGGTGTGCTATCTATCGAGTAGCTGGAAAGCATATGACAGACAATTGTCACTTGCTGCAGAAATTTGTACAGACACCGCAACAACTCTTTTGCCACTTCTTTAAATCGATGGGTCATGAGGAGCATAACTGACATAGTTATGAGCTAATGATGGATAGAACATTTGCATATCGAGTGCAGGCATAAACTCGGCCTCAAAGCCTCAAGACCAAGGCAATGGGGGAGCGCGAGGAGGATATCGAGGGCGCAGACAAGGTTGAGGTGGAGGAGGACCTGATAGAGGTTGGGGATAGGTTATTTGCTACAACTTTGGGGGACCATGACATTACACACGAGAATGTACGAATCTGACGTGCCTGTCATGCCGGTGTTATACTCAGTTTGACCACGCAAAAAAAGACTGCCCTGTATTACTAGGAAAGATATGCGAAAAAGGGGCACAACCTTAGTAGTCTACGTAGAACCTACAGATGATGAGGGCTGAACCCTGCGAAGAGGATCCTAATGTGAACATCATGCTGCGAAGTGGAATGACGACTGGCAAAGACAAGGGAAATCAACTTGAAGAAAGTGAATGGGTTTGCAAAGCTCCATAAAAGGGGGTTTGGTTTGATCTGGAGCACACACAAGAGATGTTCATGGAAGCAAAGAAAAGCTTCACTAAGGCTTCTACCTCAGGAAGTTGGGAAAAGCTAGCTGAAGAGATGGACCCTTCCATGCTTATTACTTTCTTGGAGAATGTATGAAGTTTTTGCGTGATATCAAGGCTGTGAAAGGATTACATGAGTTGATAAATAAGTGTGCCAATAAGGAAAATTCTCCTGACAGACCACGTGTAGTTAGAAAGATTGGTAAGCATAAGGAAAGAACTATTGGAAATACTGAGAGGGGGGTGAATCAATATTTCTTTTCAATTGTTATTTTTACCAGTTAAATTATTTATACTTATAACACAAAATGAGCAATAGAATAAATGATTTTATTAATATAATCTTTACAATAAATCAGGTACAATATATATAAGTCTCCAATCTGTTGCCAAGCACCAACTTGGAATTTTTGTGAGGCTCCAACCTCTAGGGCACCGACCCTATCTTGCCAAGGCACCAACCTTGCATTTCGAAGCACCAACTCCAAGGACACCAATCCTTCCAATTCTGTGGCACCAACCCCAAGGGCTTCGACCCTATAGTTTTTCTTTGTCAATAAATGTTTTGATTGTATTACACTGCTCTCAAAAACTTATTCACTATGTTCTGTCAATCTACAGCTTCACTGCTACATCAATGGCAACCTGTCTTCATATGAAGGAGTCTCCAATAATGTCTTCAAAATATGTGTTGTGGTAACTGTTTCGGGAGTGATTGCTTCTTATTGTCACGATATCTTACTTCCAAGAAACAAACTCACAATCACTTCAATGCTGGTGCTATCTAATGCTCCCTTCAAATGATGACAGCTGAAACTTTATTTCCTTTCACATAACTGTTCTTCAAAATTGTGTTATGTACTTAATTAATTCATCACAGGTCCAATCCTTTCAAAGATTAACCCAATCAACATAATTGTTTCATCCTTCGGCTTCCTCCTGTCCTATTGGACCTTCGGCTTCCTTCTATCCCACTAGACATACGACTTACTTTTGCCCTTCTGCTTGCCTCTTTCTCACTCGATCTTTGGCTTCTTTTGTACCTTCATCATCTGCAAAACCTTTGGCTTCTCGACCTTTCGACTTCTTCTTTCATTCGCTTGACCTTCTGACTTCCTCTGTTCCTTCAAGTTCACGAGTTGTGAACTATTACCTCTTCTCTATGATATATGCCCGAGATACGTTACCCATATGGAGGTCTCACATGCCACGTCTTCACCTTTAATTGCAATCGACGGATTTGTGGGACTTCGACTATCACATGGATTAAAAACGTCCTTAACCCCCACAGTTGACCATGATCTAAGGGTTGACTATGAGATCGATGACTAAGATTGAGTGCAGCACTTCAGCCATGATCAAGGAAGTCTGTACTTTCCTAACCCTCGCTCTTTCGATAGTTGTTGCTCCTGTGACTTGTTTCTTTGATAGTTTATGATAAACTTTTCATCTTACTCTTTGGCTTCTTGCTCTTTTTGCTTTACTGGATCTACTACGTCATTTGATGTTCAATTGTTGTTCAATTGACCTCCTGCGTCAATTGATGTTCAATTGTTGTTCAATTGTTGTTCAATTGCTGTTCAATTGACATGTCATTTGCTATTCAATTGACCTCCTGCTATTAAATCCACTTGGTTCCTCCATCTCATCATATTGTTGGGTAGCGAAAGCCCCATGCAATGGTTAGAGGGCGCGAAGCTGGACATTTTGGGTAAAAGTTAGGGAAAAGACTCTATTGAAAGCGCGGAGTACGAATTATAATAGGTCGATTCAAAGGGTAGTTCGCTCGAAAAAGATGTAAAGAAAGATAAATAGATTCGGCCCACACAAGGATCGCAGGCTAAGAAAGGGTATAAATAGAGCGAGGCTCTATGGGTCGAAAGGGTAGAATTTTGGATAGGAAATCTGTAATATGAAATGTAATGGGTTCTTGAAGGAGATAATCTAAAAGCGTCTGTAAGTCTGATTCGAGGGTGGGGTAGTAGGTAGAGGCTCTATAGCTATGTGCGTAGATGCCTAGAAAGTCCGTAGCTGTGTACACGGACCCCTGCAGCTGAGTGCGCAGGATAGATTTGGATGTATTGGTGGAAAATAATAATAAAGATAAGTTTGTTTCTGTATATTCTATGTTATCGCTCATCTGTTTTTATGGTTTACCTTTCTATATCTAGATAATGTAAATGTGATAAGTGTATGTGAATTTGGGTTCATTTTGCGTGTGAATCGATTATGTTGGTTAAAGGTTTGCTTAAAGACCCTGTTGAATAAATCTGAAGCATAAGAATAGAACAAAGCAGTAATAAGAAAAATATAATCACTCTGGATTGGTGCGAACAACGCGAAGCTGTAAACCAATGTGCGAACCTCTGAGACCACACCAAGACATCCCTTGGGTGTGGAAACCTGGTTCCAGCACCCTCCCCTACTACCTCGGGTGAGACCTCAGTCCGCGCTCCATGGGCTGTTGCCGAAAGGGCCAGTAGTTGCGGGATTTGTTTGGCTAAATAACTCTTCCAAACCTAGGTTAGGCCCATAGCAGCCAACAAATGGTTCCGTTGCTGGGACCGGGATCTGCCTAAGGGGTGTCTAATGTGGGAACACTGGAATCCTATGAAGAAAGAGCTTGAAGATTGGTTGGAGTTGAAGCTTCACGAGTTTGCGGTTCAGGAAAACAAAATCTCGCGAGTATCGGAGGAGCAGTGGTTGGATCACTATATATTCATGGATATACATGAGATCTTCTTCGTAACATTTACAATAGAATTGTATGTCTGGATTGTGAAGTTAGTTGATAGCGTGGGGAGATGCAGATTAGACCAACCGATAGTGTGGACTACAAAACTAGTGCTCAGGCTAGAAGCCATCGAAGATAGACTTGCGTGCGTGGTAGATCACTGGGTAGATCAGATCATAGGGGGATTTATCACTAAATTTGCAATAGATACAACTGTAAGTTATAGCAAATCAAAAAGGAAATTTCTCCAAGGACCACGAGGTAGGTGCATCAAATCATTAAATACTTGGATTAAGATGTTGTTGTGCGAAAAACAGATCCTTCGTGTAGATTGATGTCTGGGGTAATGCAGAGCGAAAAGGGTTATCGTAGAGCAGGAGAAGTAGAGAATAGCCCTTTGATTTCTATCTCGCAGGAAGAAAAGGAGGACCTCGCCAGGAAGTGTGGTTCGGTTGATTAGGAATGCTTCCCACTGATACCACCTCTGTCTACACTACCACCGGCTTCACCCATGTTGATTCCATCCACACCAACCCCACCTCCACCCTCTCCACCACTAAAAGCTGGGATGGAAACTACAGTCAAGTTACTGACATTTTGGGGTGTAGGGAATGAAGAGCCAAGTTGGTTCTGGTTTGTGATAAAATCTGTAAGGGAAGCGCAAGGCATAACAGATGAAAACATTAGAAAGGCCACGCTAGTTAGTGCACTACAGGACCGCGCGCTGACATGGTACATAAAATACTCAAACGACCATTTGAATGATGGAATAGCGGTGATCCAGGACACGCTTAATAAAGAGTTTGGCCGACCAAATTCTGAAGCCCAATCGGTCATTAGGTTCAAGGAGATAGCAATGTTGCCTAGTGAAAATCCATGGGGTCTGGACCAAAGGTTAAAGAGTACTATTCGCGAAACTAACATGACTTTGACGGATGGGTAGCATTGCGCGTGGTTTGTGGTGTCATTAACAACCCATTTGAGGATGGCTTTGTCACAACATAAGATCTCAACCCAAGCCGAGGCACTAGAAGCAACAATGAGGTTACACGCGACCCCAATACTAGACCCAAGGTTGGGAGTTCAACAAATCCATGCGAAACTTCATAACTTGAGTCTGGAAGTGCAAAGCTTGAAGCAAGGAAGAGTGTCCCGACCAGAGGTATGCCTAGAGGTCAATTGTATTAAATATAAGAGCCAAGCACACGATAAGGACCATTGTCCTGTCTTTGCGAACTATTTAGCAGGAGGCAGCCCGATGTCGTTAAAAGTGGAAGTACAAGCAGGACCAAGTGCCGTGCCTACGCTCTGGTGAACGATTTTCCAAGAGGGAGGGAAGCATGCGACAGATAACTGCCACCTCTTACAAAAGTATACCCAGACCACAGAACAGTTGTATTGTAAATTTTGTCAATCGGTAAGGAACGATGAGCGAACATGTCGAAGTTATGACTTGATGCTAGAAAGAACCCCAGCTTACTGGGTATAGACTGAAGTACGAGGAGGATTCCAAGGGTGTGACCAGAGAAGAGGATTGGGGCCTGGATGGGAGCGTGGGCCACTAATTTGTTATAATTGTGGAGGATAGGGGCACTACACTCACGACTGCACGAACCCAACTAGGATCTCATGTCCTTACTGTGAGCGGTTTGATCACGAATTGGTAGATTGTCTAGTCTTAATTGCCCAATTGAGCAGAAAAGGAGTACTCCACTCTCCACCAACCCAGAATAACCAGATGATGCGTGCGGAACCTTGCGAAGAGGAACCTAGTATAAATATGGCACTATGAAGCGGTGCAACTGCAGGAGGGAATGAAGACAGGAAGAGGTGCAACCTACCCATGCAGAAACATAACAGTAAGCCAAAACAAGGGAAGGCGGGGCCAAGAAAAGCTCAGTGGGGCTTCGCGAAAGCTCCTACCGTAGGAAGAAGGGATCAAATAGAGGTAGCAGTGGACCCCTCCATGATCACTACCTTTCTTGAAACCTGCATGAAATTGTTGTGCAATAGTGAGGTTGTTCAAGGGTTGCAAGACCTCATCACTAGGTGCACTGGATCCAGTGAACTCTAGGTCGTTAGAAAGAGAGGAAGACATGCTATGCACACCGGACGAGAAATGAGACTAACTGCACAAATCGGTGAATATGAAATGGAACAAGTCATCCTAGATCTAGGCTCGGATGCAAATGTACTGCCTAAACAAACCTGGGAGCATATGGGCAAGCCTGCACTGCAATGGTCCCTGATCGAATTACAAATGGCCAACCAACAAAAGATATTACCAATGGGCTGATTGCACGGAGTAATGGTGGATATCGACGGCGTCAATACCCAAACCGATTTCGATGGCGTCAATCCTTACCCTGCACTACTCGAAATTGATTGGGCCACAGACATGAAGGGGATCATTAACTTAAAAAGATGCAAGATGACATTCAAAAAGAAATCACTATGGGTAGTAGTTCCACTGGACCCAGCAGAAGGAGGACGCTACATCAAACCCATACGCGATGAAGAAAGTGACGATGAACTAGATTACATTTATCAAATAATAGCGCAAGACCCAAATAGAATGTAGTCCACCGATAACAGAAGAACCTTGTGGGAATGTGATAGCATTTGCACCAGGGATGCCGAGGAGGAGGCAGAGTGATGGTAGAATCGACTATAGACCATTATGACACTCAACTACAATATGGTGACCCAGTTGGTACGATGTGTAGCAACAGAAGAAAGATCACGATCAGAGGAGAATGGCACGAAAGCTGAAGCACAACTCACCCCGCCTAGTACACTATGCGTAGTCTAGGAGCAGCCTAAGGTGATGAAAGATGAGTTGCGTGTACCTAGAAAGGAGCCGCAGAAGCTGGGATGTAGGCGACGGTTTCAAGTCTGGATTAGAGGATGTGCACAGCGGCCACAATGGCATAAAGTGGTAGTTCGAAGGATACAGATGCCCATCGGAGACTAACAATTCGCCTGGACCATCCCTCTATAGCCCAACCAACCACTACATGTGTAGCTCACTCCACCAATGGCAACGTCTGCGACAGAGTTTAGTAGTTTTGAGCAACCATTCTGCATGGAAAACTATGACTCGATGAGTTAGAGGAAATTGGGGCCCGACTCCGTGCACGAAGTTTGAAGCTGGACAAAGCAATTGCGAAATTTTAGTTAGAAGTTGCCTACCTAGATTACGGGAAGGAATTTCCAAAGGAAACCAATGTGACTGGCTCTCCTATCCTGTTACAAGCATTGGCTCCACTAGCATAGTTGTGACTATACCCATAAGAACAGGGATGTGCATGCCATAATTCAGAAGTAGAATCGAAAGAATGTATAGAGTTCTTGCGACCCAGGCTAGTCAGGAAATAGAAGACCTGTACTAGGGGTTCGCCCACCTGACTATCTGTAGGAGACCCAGGCCCAGCGCCCCATGCAGCTGAGAGAGGGCGTGGGATATGGAACTAGGCTGCTAAGAAGCCGTGCGACAGAACCATTACATACATAAAAAAACTGCGTCTACATTCTTGGGGATTCGATGTCATGAAGGAAAGATGGAAAGCGACTCTTGCAGGTACCATTCATGAAATAATGACCCCTTTAAAGCACTACGAAACTGGTGGCGGGCAATTAAGGCAAAGGAATAACTGTCGAAATCGCATTTATGAACTACTGAAAGGGCAAGCAGTCAATCTAGAATGTCGAATCATATATAATCAAGGTTGGGGTCATGCCACCACATCTTCTCGCTCTGCAAGAAAACCGTCCAAACTCAACATCATGATGAATGACGAGAAATTTAGAAATAGTCCATGGTTTCAGGCATTGCTTAAATATTACCAAGACACAATTCTGAAGGCACAAGATCCTACCACAGACAAGCTGCAGATAGCCATGTTGCAGACCGTCGAGCTCCCCAAATCTCCCCGAACACCGCGAGCCAAGAAGGATCCCCAGAGCCTAGACCTAGTAAGAAGGTCGCCTCAGCACCTATAATCTGGAAAATTCACAATGGAGGAAAAGGCTAAAACTATTATAATTGAAAGCGAGGACAAAGATGAGGGTCCTCCCGCATACATCAAAGAAGTCCCCCCTAAAGAAGATCCTATACAGCCAATACGGCAACGCAAGTATGTGTCGCCAAGCAAAGGGAAGGCCATGGTACCTTCAAACCTGGATGAAGTCACCTTGGTAATCATCACCCCTTCGCTACCAAAAGAGATGGCAATGGAAAACTCGGTGGTTGGCCGTGTGACAACAATGAAGTTTGAAGATTGGGACCTTCTAGATGTAGTCAAATTTCCCCGTCTGGTGATGGACAAACTAATGGACTAGAAGATAGAAGGGATGGTGACAACCCTACAACCAAAGGAGTGGCTACAAGAGGTGGACAAGGCTAGATTGCTTTGTCTCTTGTCGATTCCTCACTTCCTTCGACCCCCTATCACCATGTTTGTCATAAAACAACTACTCTGTTTAGTTCATGAGTACATATTATGGGCTGCTAAAGCTGTCCGGATAATAGTAGAACTTGTTCATCGGGTTTCACACCTCCCTTACAATGGAAGAGATCCTCAGGAGATTATTGATAAAGGTAACAATGT
Organism: Pinus taeda; assembly: GCA_000404065.3. Taxonomy (NCBI): domain Eukaryota; kingdom Viridiplantae; phylum Streptophyta; class Pinopsida; order Pinales; family Pinaceae; genus Pinus; species Pinus taeda. The sequence continues at coordinate 23,494 of APFE031384617.1, read as the reverse complement.
CGCGATGATAAAACAACTAAAAAAGAAGTACCAACTCACCATGGGACAACGAGGGTATATCATTGATAGTATCTCTGATAACGCAGTCTGTGTTGCCACCCAGTTGCTGGCAGGGAAAGTCATGAGGAAATGTCGTGGCACTGAGGTCCCTACCGTCGTTATCGCACTTGCAGAAGAATGCGCAGCTGGCATACAGTTCAATTGGTCGCAATTCCTGTGTGAATAATTTCAAACCAATTGTCGTGAGGTGTAGGAGGAAGGCATGAGGTTCCATTATGCATGGTCCTTGCTATCCATCATGCTGGTCACCACTAACATACCTGAGGAAAGCCAGTTTCTAGTCTTGGATCCGGAATGGCCTAAAGCCTCTCGTTATGCTTCCCTTTGGGCGACAATGGACGCGAAATGAATTTGCAATATCAAAATCTTTTGGGTATAATGGATGCCACTGTGCATCAATGGATTAATCAATTACCCCACCTAACTAACGAGATCTATGAAAGCATGAAGCACATTTCCAAATTTAAAGAAGACATGCATCATGTCTACATCAGGGCACGCAAGGATTCGACCCAGGCATGGACATCACTTCGGTTTATTGCTATTAATAATGTTATTGATGGGATTGTGGATACTTGGCCAGCGGCCTGGCACGGACCCTTGGAAGAAGAGTGTGATGAGGCCACAATTTGGAAAAAAAAGGAGGAAGCTAAGCATGTCGCACAACAAAAATGGAATGCATAGTTCGTTGCACAGGTTAAAGCAGCTCAGGAGGCAGTGCTCGCAGCAGAAGGCAAGACACAACCAGGCGAGGAGACATTAACAAAGAACAAAGGAAGTCAGAAGGAAACTACTACGAGGACCCCTTTAAAGCGCTCAATGACACCAGAGAGGCTGAAGCTACGAAAGAAGGTGAAGGCCTCTAAGATAGACAGCAAGGTGACCACCCTAACCAAAGGTGACCTGAATGACATCGAAACTGCCATTCACAAGGCCACACATGATGCAGTAGACAAAGCTATGTTTGAGCAACAGATTGTGTTGGGGGAGCTCCGTACGTAGTTACAAACATTAGGAATCCACGTCGCAAGTGAAAGTATTGCTACAAAGGGTTCCGGTATGGCAGCTACGCAACCATTATTGAAGACCCAAGTTGCCTACTCTATTGCAATTCCAGCAGACGTGTTGATCGTCGACAACATAGAGGACAAAGTTGTGCTGGGACGACATATAGGACTGGAACTCAACCTAGCTATGTTGGCACAAGAAAGCTTGCAGTAGCTTCAAGACAACACCATGATAGAGCTCCACAACCGAGAAGGACATACTGAACAAATCCTCCAGGAGCAGAAAATCAATCTTGAATAGTTGTGGCTCCAACAGGATGAAACCGTCACACATAACCATCAAGTGTAGCAGATTGTCACACAAGCTTACTCAAGTGCCCCTAAATTAGAGATTCCAGTTGATCTCCCTATTGAGACCCAAATTTAGAAGTTGGCTATTGGGTTTCGTAACACTAAAGAGGAGGCTACGCGGATCCATTGGGAGCTTAGTGTGAAGATTACAGAGTTGAAATTGTAGACTCAGCCAGCAATGCCCCCTGAGATCATGGAGCAGCTAAGGAACATCATCACCACCACCCGCACAATGCTTATGAGGACGATTAAGGAATGTATAGACCTATTCACATAGTTGATTGTCACACTCACGACACTAAAATAGGATCCAATCCTTCAGTGCTTGGAAATCGAAGCTCGGGAGCTTCAAGAAGCCTATGACAAAATCAAAGGAACTGTGTCCACTATTGTTATTACACAGTGCTTGACCAAGATAAGGGAGGCCCAGGACCTAAAAATCCAGGTTGATGTGGCCTGGAAAAAGGCAGTTGTGATTAAAGCCCATCTCCAACCATGGCTGGATGAAGCATTGGTAGTTTCACCCACCATAGAACACAAGGTAGCTCATATGAAAAGTGAGTTCGCTACTATTGAGATAGTGCCTCCAGAGACTGGGTTAACGGCCACGCGAGTGGAAATGATGCAACGAATGATGGAAGAATTTGCTACAGGAACAAGTGAAGCACAGAAGATACTAACTAACCTCTGTGAGAAGATCGCCGCATCAGCCAAGTGACTTAGGACGAGTAATGATGATTGTGTTGGGGGACCGTTGGGTAGCAAAAGCCCCACGTAACGGTTAGAGGGTGCGAAGCTAGACATTTTGGGTAAAATTTAGGGAAAAGACTTCGTTGAAAACGTGAATTATAATAGGTCGAGTCAAAGGGTAGTTCACCCGAAAATAATGTAAAGAAAGATAAATAGAGTCAGCCCATGCAGGGATTGTGGGCCAGGAAAGGGTATAAATAGAGCGAGGCTCTATGGGTAGAAAGGGAAGAATTTTGGATAGGAAATCTGTAATTTGAAATGTAATGGGTTCTTGAAGGAGATAGTCTAAAGGCGTCTGTAAGTCCAAGTCGAGGGTGGGGTAGTAGGTAGAGGCTTTGTAGTTGTGTGCACAGAGGCCTGGAAAGTCCACAACTGTGTGCGCAGACCCCTGCAGCTAAGTGCACAGGATAGATCTAGATGTATTGGTGGAAAATAATAATAAAGATAAGTTTGTTTCTGTAAATTCTGTGTTATCGCCATCTGTTTTTATGGTTTACCTTTCTATATCTGGATAATGTAAATGTGATAAGTGTATGCGAATCTGGGTTCATTTTTTGCGTGAATCGATTATGTTGGTTAAAGGTTTGCTTAAAGACCCTGGTGAATAACTTTGAATCATAAGAATAGAATAGCGTAGTAATAAGAAAAATATAATCATTATGGATTGGTGTGAACAACTCAGAGCTGTAAACCAGTACGCGAACCTCCCAGACTACACCAAGACATCCCTAGGGTGTGGAAACCTGGTTCTAGCACCCTCCCTCGCTACCTCAGGTGAGACCTTAGTCCGCACTCCGCGGGCTATTGCTGAAAGGGCTGATAGCTACGGGATTTATTTGGCTAAATAACTCTTCCAAACCTGGGTCAGGCCCATAGCAGCCAACACATATCATCATATATCAATCTTTGAGCATTATTATCAATGGGCATCAATGGGAAATCATGTATCAAAGAATTTTCCATCACAAACACTGCTATATTGACATCAATGACAACCTAGATTAACAATCTCCCCCTTTGTCATTCACGGCAATATTCTTCTTCTCTCACCCTTTGACATCAATGGCAAAGGAGTGCACAAGGACTCCCCCTATCATGCAACATATTTATGAATCAACTTAATGTGATGCTAGAGAAATACCCCCAATCTTTTGGCGAAGATATTCAAATGCTTCTCGAGGAAGATGTTTTGTGAAGATATCATCTATCTGCTCCTTAATATTGATATATTCCAAGATGATGTTTTGTTCAGCTACTTTTTAACAAAGGAAATGATACTTGATTGGTATATGTTTAGTCTTTGAGTGCATGACTGGATTTTTGTTGAGACTGATAGCACTTGTGTTATGAAAATAGATGGTGATTGGTTGAATTGTACCTATGTTGATGCCTTTCAGAGCTTCCTTCATTGATAATATTTGAGTACAACAATCTGCAACAGCTATATACTCAGATTCAGTTGTAGATAGTGATATGGATGTTTGTTTTTTGTTGAGCCAAGATACTAGACAATCTCCTGAGAAGAATGCATTTCCACTAGTACTTTTTCAATCATCAACACTTCCGGCCCAATCAGCGTCGGTGTATGCAGTTACAGTAAGAGTTGAGCTCTTAGGGTACCAAAGACCAAAATCATGAGTTCCTTTCAATTATCTGAGAATTCTTTTTACAACCAACAAATGTAATTGTTTAGGAGCCAATTGAAATCTTCCCACCATTCCTACTATTTGCATAATGTCAAGTCTCGTAGCAGTTAAGTATAGGAGGGCTCCAATTATTGACCTGTAATGAGTTGCATCTACTAGAGGAGAATCATCATCTTTGCTTAATTTCCAATTTGTGGTCATAGGTGTGCTCATGGGTGCACAATCTTCCATTCCATATCTTTTAATCATGTCTTTAAGATATTTTTCTTGAGATATGAACATGCCTGCCGTGATTTGAGATATGTGTAGTCCAAGAGAGTAAGATAACTCTCCTATCATCAACATCTCAAACTCTTTTGACATATTTTGAGCAAACTCATGGCTCATCTCATCATTATTACTAGCAAAAATCAGATCATCAACATAGACAAGAGTGACTAGTAACTTATCCTCATCCATATTCATGTAGAGATTACTTCCTGCCACCCCCTTCTTGAAGCCTTGTTGTTGTAGATAGTGATCCATCTTGCGTACCAAGCTCTAGCAGTGTGTTTCAACCCATATAATTCCTTTTTCAACTTACAAACAAAGTCTTTTCCTTCTACTAGATTAAACTCTTCTGGTTGCTCCATGTAGACTTCTTCCTTGAGTTCCCCATTTAGAAATGCTGATTTTACATCCATTTGATAGATTTTAAATCCTTTTGAGAAAGAAAATGCCAAGAACATCCTTATAGCTTCCACACGAGCTACTGGTGTAAAGGTTTCTTCAAAGTCAATTCCTCCAATTTGTGAATAGCCTTTACAAACAAGCCTTGCCTTATTTCTGATGATTTGTCCATCTTCATTCATTTTGTTTTTGAACACCCACTTGGTTCCAATTATATTTTTATCCTTTGGATGAGGTACCAACTCCCATGTCTCATTCTTCTCGATTTGAGACATTTCTTCTTCCATGGCTTTTACTCAATGAGGACCCTTGCTTGAGTAAATGTTTCTAGTTCTATCATAGATAGGAGAGCAACATCGTTTTTCTTTGGTGTACTTGTCATCCTTCTTCAGGTTTGTATCCTGTCATCTATATTGCCAATAATCTGCTCTTCTGGGTGATGTTTTTGGAAAAACTTCGTCTTTGAAGGGGTTTGAGATGGTTCTTTTTCCTTGTGTTTTTGTTGTGTTTTTCTTGATCTTTTTCCTCTTTTTCAGGTTCTTCTTCAATGAGAGGGTCAACTTCATGATCTTCAATTTCCTTTTCTGGAAGGTCTTCATCAATCTTCACATCAATGCTTTCCACTATTTTTCGTAGTCGATTATTGTAGCACTTGTAGCTTTGTTCCTTGTAGAATATCCAAGGAATATCCCTTCGTCAACCTGAGAATCAAATTTTCCTGGTGAGACATCATTGATTTTTATGAAGCACTTGCTTCCAAAAATATCGAAGTATTTTACTGAAGTAGGTCTTGCTTTCCATAATTCATAAGGAGTCTTCTCATTATTTTGTCTTAGTTGAGTTCGATTCAAGGTATAAATAACTGTCCTAACTGCTTCTCTCCAAAATTTTGGCTACAAGTCAACTGCTATTAACATTGTTCTTGCCATTTCTTGAATTGTTCGGTTTCTTCTTTCAACTACCCCATTTTTCTTGGGTGTTCTGGAAGCAGATAGTTCTCTTTTGATTCCATGTACTTTACAGAATTAAACAAATTATTTTGATGTGAATTCTCCCCCTCTATCCGTTCTAAGACATTTAATCTTCGAATCCTTTTAATTTTCTACAAAAGCTTTAAGATTCTTAAAACACTCAAATGCTTCAGATTTATGTTTTATGAAATATACCCGCATCATTCTAGTATAGTCATCAACAAATAAAGCAAAGTATCTTTCTCCTTGGAGTGCTAGAGTTCTAGTTGGTCCACATAAATCAGCATGGATGATCTCCAAAGGTTTTGATGTAGAAAACTCCTTGGTCTTGTGACTAGTTCTAGTTTGCTTTCCATGTTGACATGGACCACATACTCCTTGATTTGGATTGAATAACTTTGGTATGTCTCATACTGCATTAATCTTGCTAATATCTATTAAGTTATCGAAACTTGTATGTTCAGGTCACTCGTGCCACAACCAACTTTCATCTGTTTGACTTAAGTAACATTTATCTTCTTGAATTTTTTTCAGAATGTAGATGTTACTTGATGTTCTAACTCCTTTCGCCACAAGTTCCCTGAGGAAGAGTTTCTTATTTCACAATATTTAGTGCTAAAGACAACATTATGTACTTGGTCATAGATTTGGCTAACACTCAGGAGATTGTGTTTGAGCCCATTTACTAGAAAAGCATTTTGAGCCTTTCCTTTTCATTAATAAGGGTAACAGTTCCTTTACGAGCAATTTTGGTAGATCCACTTCCAAAGGATACATTTCCTTTCTTTTTGTTCAATGAGACAAACTTCCTTTTATCCCCTGTCATATGTCTGGAGCACCCACTATCCACAAACCAATGTTTTTCATCACTGTGAGCACATAGAGCTAGGCCACATTCATCCATGTTGGGATTCTCATTTTTTGCTTTTCTTCTTTTGAGGGGGAAATTTTGTTCATTATGTCCATTATCATTACATAATGAGCAAATTGGATCAAATTTGGCCAAGGGATAAAAAGAGTTGTAGGTCTTGATTTGTCCTTTCCATATGAGGCCATATGGTTTGTTTGTTTGATCCTTCAATTTTGGTGTTTCATTCTTACAGGCCATGCAATGTCTAACTTGATGACCAAAATTTTTACAATGAAAACAATACCCAAAAAATATAGTTTTGTACCTGTTGTAATAGCCATGATTTGAATCAACATTCTTACTTGGAGTTACTCTTTGTTCATTCTTTGGATTTGAGATGGGCCTTTGATGAAATAATCTTTCTTCTTTTGGATTGCTGGAAAGTACGTCGGCATAGTTTTTACATTATTCTTAGTACTTGATGGTTCTCCTTTAAAACCTATCCCATATTTTCCATGTTGAGGTTTTTGATTATTTAAGATAGACTCAAGTATTTGAGAGATTTCCCAACCCTTTTTGACTTGCTCCAATTCTTTCCTCAGAGATACTATTTCAGCTTCACGTTCTTCACTAATTTCTTCTTTTTCTTTTAGCTTATTTTTCAAGAGGTCTTCCCCTCTGTTTGTTTCCTTGTTTTCTACCTTGAGAGAGATGATTTTATTTCGTAATTTCTCATTTTCTTCAATGGCACTCATTAAAAATTCATCTGCATTTCCTTCTAGACCTAAATCATCATCATTTGTGAATGTCATGAATAATACTTCTTGGATTCCAGCATGGTCATTTTCTTCATCTGATTCTTCATTACCTCCTTTGCGGTGACGGAACTGATTAGTTGATTTCTTTTTGATGAATACAAATTCACCTTCATTAGACTCATCTTGCTTAGAGAAGAAATTCTTCTAATTGAACCCTTTCTTTTTGTATACCATCCTTTTAGAATTTTCCTCACCATCACTATCATGCTTAAGAGGACATTTTGCAGCATAATGACCTATTCTTCCACATTTGAAACAAATAAGAGGGTACTTACCTTTTAGCTTAGATAATTTCTTTAGTCTTTGTACAAATTACGCCAATTCATATTCAACATTAGAGTCATCACTGTTGGTATTCCATTCTTTCCCCTTTTTTGATTTTGAGGCCTTGAATGCTACATATTTGGAACTTAGGCTTCGTTTTCTCATCTCATAGGCAATGAGGATTCCATGAAGTTCATCCATCTTGAGAGTATCTAGGTCCTTCATTTCTTCTATAGCACTTACTTTAGAGTCAAATCTATCTAGGAGAGCTCTTAACACCTATTGAACAATAGTGCTTTCTTCAATGTTTTCTTCCAATCCTTTAAGAGAGTTGACCACTTCAGCACTTGGAGAAAGTATGATGCAATATCTTCTTCATCATCCATTTTTAGACTTTCAAATTGCCTTCTATGAGTTTTAAGCTTTGCCTTATTAACTTTGGAGTCCCTATCGTATAAGCTAATTAGCTTATCCCATAATTCTTTGGCCGAGTTACAATTTGTGACTTTTGTAAATTCAAAATCAATGATTCCACTAGTGATGTAATTTAAGGCTTTTGCATTTGAAATGTAAGCTTTCCTTTCATCTTGATCTATTAGAAGAGTGGAAGGAGCTATGTACTCATTTAAAAATTGAATGCCAAACTTCAGGTTCAAGGGACATTAAGTAGTAGGACATTATTTTTTTTCAAAAACCAAAATTTGTGCCATCAAACAGAGGAGGTCTTCCTAACACTTCTTGATTTCTCATTGTGACTAAGAATCCTTCTTCTAGCTGTTAGGCTAATATGAAGAAGTTGGCTCTGATACCAGTTAAATTATTTATATTTAGAACACAAAATGAGCAATAGGAATAAATGCTTTTGTTAATATAATATTTACAATAAATTAGGTACAATATATATAAGGCTCCAATCTATTGCCAAACACCAACTTGGAATTTTTGTGAGGCTCCAACCTCTAGAGCACCAACCCTATCTTGTCAAGGCACCAACCTTGTATTTAGGAGCACCAACTCCAAGGACACCAATCCTTCCAATTCTGAGGCAACAATCTGAAGGGCTCCGACGCTATAGTCTTGCTTTGTCAAGAAATGTTTTTATTGTATTACACTGCTCTCAAAAACTTCTTCACTGTGTTTTGTCAATCTAGAGCTTCATTGCTACATCAATGACAACCTGTCTTCATATGAAGGAGTCTCCAATAATGTCTCCAAAATATGTGTTGTGGTAAATTTTTCGGGAGTGACTGCTTCTTATTGTCGCGATATCTTACTTCTAGGAAACAAACTCACAATCACTTCAATGTTGGTGCTATCTACTGCTCCCTTCAAATGATGACAGATGAAACTTTATTTCCTTTCATAGAACTATTCTTCAAAATTGTGTTATGTACTTGATTAATTCATCATAGGTCTGAGCCTTTCAAATTTTAACCTAATCAACAGAATTGTTTCGTCCTTCGACTTCCTCCTGTCCTGATGGACCTTCAACTTCCTTCTGTCCTGCTGGACCTACGGCTTACTTCTGTCCTTCTGCTTGCCTCTTTCTCACTCGATCTTTGGCTTATTTTGTACCTTCATCGTCTGCTAGACCTTTGGCTTCTTGACCTTTTGACTTCTTCTTTCATTCGCTTGACCTTTTGGCTTCCTCTGTTCCTTCAAGTTCACGAGTTGTGAACTGTTACCTCTTCTCTGTGATAGATGCCTAAGATACATTACCCATATGGAGTTCCCACATGCCACTTCATCACCTTTAATCATAATCAATCGATTTGTGGGACTTCGAATGGCACATGGATTAAAAACGGCCTTAACCCACGCAGTTGACTGTGATCTAAGAGTTGAATATAAGATCGATGGCTAGGATTGAGTGCAGGAATTTAGCCATGATCAATGAAGTTCGTACTTTCCTACCACTGCTCTTCTGATAGTTGTTGGTCCTGTGACTTGTTTCTTTGATAGCTTTCGATAAACTTTTCATCTTACTCTTTGGCTTCTTGCTCCTGTTTCTTTACTGGATCTACTGCGTCATTTATGTTCAATTGACCTCCTGCATCATTTGTTGTTCAATTGTTGTTCAATTGTTTGATTGTTGTTCAATTGACGCGTCATTTGCTGTTCAATTGTCCTCCTGCTGTTCAATCCACTTGGGTCCTCCATCTCATCATATCAACATATATCAAACTTTTAGCATTATGATCAATATGCATTAATGGAAAATCATGTATCAAAGAATTTTCCATCGCAAACACTATTATATTGACATCAATGACAACCTATATTAACAAGAACAAGGCATGAGATGAGGATCACTGCGCAGATAGGAGAGTATGAGATGGATCAAGTAATTTTGGATCTAGGGTCAGATGCGAATGTTTTGCCTAAATAGATATGGGAAAGAATGGGGAGACCTGTGCTTCAGTGGTCTCTGATTCAGTTAAGGATGGAAAATCAATAGAATATCATCCCTATGGGAAGATTACAGAGGGTAATTGTAGGTATTGAAGGCGCGAGCACATTGGCCGATTTTGAAGCAATAGAGATTGTGGATGACAACAATCCCTACCCTGCACTCCTTGGGATTGATTAGGACACTAACATGAATGGTGTGATCAATTTGAAGAAGTAGATGATGAAATTTGAGAAGAAATCACTCCACTTAGTAGTACCCCTGGACCTTATAGAAGGACCACGCTATACTGAACCAATCCGTGATTATGAAAGTGACGATGATTTGGACCAGATTTATAAGATAATGATGCGAGATCAAGATTGGGTTAATCTGACAGCTAATGGACATATTGCATGGGACTGTGAAAGTTCCTGCACATCAAACTCAGATGAGGAGCTGGAACACTAGAAGAATTGATTACACGAAGTTTCTACACTGTGCTATAATATGATCACTAAATCACTGCATTGTGTATCATCAGAGGTAAGAAGTCTACCTTATTATGATGGTTTAACTGATGTTGATAAATTTTTGGATGCTTTTGAAAGAGAAGTGCTAGAGAAGCATCGCTTCTAGGCCTTGGATTTGGCACTGCGCGCTGTGCCCGCAAGATGGTGGGGTATGCACAAAGACATTTTTGATGATTGGTGCGAGTACAAAAATATGATGAGAATACAGTTTGGGCACCCCAAAGTTCGATTAATAGAGAAGTATGATGGAAGTAATGATCCGCGTGATCACTTGGAAAAATGGACTGAAGTTTATGGAGAGGAGCCTCAGCTTGAGGAGGTGCATTTTTTCTGTCATACTTTGGATGTCATACCAATGAATTGGTACTTGGAAACAGAGCTCTGCGATGGCACTGAAGAGTTGGAAGTTTTGTGACAGGGATTCTTGATGACATTCAGCTTTGAGGATGGATTTGAATGTATTGATGAGGCATTGCAGGAGGTCAAGGCAACGATCTTTAGAATATGATAGGATCCCTTGGATTTAACTCAACCAGATTGGACCACCCAGCAGCGCCACGCACTAGAGTGCTATAATGTGACTACTGAAGAAGAAGACAAGGATCCAAGGAACATTAATATCCTAGAGGCAAAAGGTCACCGCGAAGTGGAGGGACCACAAATAAAGAATCCAGATATCACCGCACTGCTAAAGACTAGAAAGGTGAACATTGGCACAAATGCGGAGCCACAATTTGCAAAGATTGGTGACTACTGGGATGATGCCACAGTGGATAAGGTTGCTGAGCTGCTTTGTGAATATTAGGACTTGTTCCCTATGAAGTTTTTAGACTTGAAAGGGATACTCGGGGACTTGGGTGTTATGATAATTACGTTAAAGCCAGACCTGAAGCCGATCAAGTAAAGGCCCTATCCTCTCAATCCAAAGGATAAAGAAAAGGTCCGCTTAGAGCTGGATAAGATGCTTGCAGCAGGTATTATTAGGTCAGTGGAAGAATATGATTGGGTAAGCTCAATGGTAGTTCATGAAAAGAAGCAAAATGATGAGATAAGGATACACGTAGATCACAGGAAGTTGAATGATGCTTGTGTACACAATCCTTTCCCAACGCCATTCACAGATGAACTACTGGATAATGTAGGAGGAAAAGAAGCATATTAATTCATTGATGGGTTCTCTGGGTACCATTAGATTAAGATCGCAACGGAAGATATGAGTAAGACGACCTTCGTGACCGAGTGGGGATGTTTTTAGTATACTTTAATGCCTTTGGATTGAATAACACGCCAGCAATCTTTTCGCGCATAGTCATTGCAGCATTTAAGGACTTCATTCACAAATTTTTGGAGGTATACTTTGATGATTGGATGGTGTTTGGGCTGGTAAAGCGCCATGTAGGTAGTCTATGCCTAATTCTAGATACATACTAAAGGTATCATATCACGCTAAATTTGAAGAAATGTTTGTTCTGTGTCCCTTTCAGAATCTTGCTGGGTCATGTGGTATGCAGACAAGGCTTAATGGTAGACCCTGCTAAGATCACGGTCATAATCAATTTGGAGGTGCCAAGAAGTGTGAAACAACTGTGTGTAACACTAGGGCATATTGGATATTATAGGAAATTCATCAAGAGTTATGCCCAGATTACTGCACCAATGGAAAAATTGTTGAAGAGGGATGCTACATTCTGTTGGAATGAGGAACGTCGACAGAGCCTGGATGTGTTAAAAGAAAAATGGTCATTGTGCCGATCCTAGTCTTCCAAGATTAGAAGAAGGAATTTCATGTGCATGTGGACATGTCATGTATTGCGCTGGGAGCATAGCGTTTGCAAGTAGGAAGTTGTCTAAAGCTAAGAAGAACTATTTGACGACAGAGTGTGAAGGTTTGGCTATGGTGTATGCAGTCCAGAAGTTTAGACACTACTTGTTAGGTAGACACTTTAAGATGTATATAGACCATTCTGCATTAAAGTACCCGGTCAACAAGCGTGTGTTGGGGGGGGGGGGAATATGTAAATGCCTGATGTTTTTTTAGGAGTATGATTTCGAAGTAATTTTGAAGCCAGGATGATTAAATGCAGGGATAGATCATATATCACGCTTTGAAACAGGAGAGGAGCCTACTAATTTGGAGGAAGGACTGCCTGACGCACAACTCTTTGTGGTGCGTGTCACAGACAATCACTTTACAAACATTATACACTTCCTGACTATAGGAATGACTCCAGAAAGATATACTAGTCAACAAAAGAAAGAATTGGTGGTGCACGTAGTAGAATTTTTTTCCATTGCAGGACATTTTTATAAAATGGGATCAGATGAAATACTACAATGATATGTCCCTATGTTTGAACGAAACAACGTCCTTGCTGAAGCTCATGGAGGAGCTGCGGGAGGCCATTATGTAGGAAAGGAATTAACGCAGAAGATTTTATGCGCTAGGTTGTGGTGGCCGACACTACATAAGGATTTCAAAGCTTATTATAGAGCATGTGATGCATGTTAGAGAATCGGTAGGCTACCGCGAAGGGATGATGTGCCTCTGAATCTACATATGTCCTTGCATCCATTTGAGAAATGGGTGATTGATTTTGTAGGACTGATTCAGCCTCCAGGAAAGAAGATGAGTGCGTGGTACATCATCACCACGACTGAGTATTTGACCAAATGGGCGGAGGAATACCTATGAAAGACTGTACAGGAGCAACAACAACAAGGTTCCTATTTGAACATGTGCTGACTAGGTTTGTTTGCCCAAAGATTTTGATGAGCGATTGCGGTACACAATTCCTTAATGAAATGATTAGCACGTTGACAGAGGAATTCCAAGTTTATCATCAAAAGAGTATGTCGTATCACCCTCAAGCTAACGAGATGGTTGAAGCATTTAATAAGATATTGGAGAATGCACTGTCAGAGGTTTTCAATGCACAAAGGAATGGTTAGGATGTGCGCGTACCTACGATGCTATGGGCTTATAAAACTACTTGTAAGAAACTAACTAGACAGACACCTTTTAGGTTGGTCTATGGTGTAGAAGTTGTGATGCCGATGGAGCATATTGTATCTAGTCTACGCATAACAACATTCACAGGAATGGTGGACCACAGAGCCCTGGAAGAGAGGCTGCCGTAGTTGACAGAGCTTGAAGAAGATAATTTTTTGGCAAGATTCCATCAATAAGTTCAGAAGGAGCGCGAAAAGGCATGGCACGAACAACATATCAAACTACACACCTTCAAGGTAAATGATTTAGTTTTATTATATGACAGAAAGCTTGATAAATTTCCAGGAAAATTCCGTATGCATTGGCTGGGGCCATATGTCATCAAAGAGATTACTAATGGTGGAGCAGTTCAGCTCATGAAATTGAATGGAGATCCATTTTCAAGGAAGGTCAATGGCAGCTGATTGAAGCCATACACCAGGGATCCAACCAAATGACTATATGATGGAAGCACATTCTTAGCGCTCCAGGAAACTACAAGGAGGTGCAGGACTATAAACTACACTGCATGGGTTATAGAGCTGCACAACTCGGGGATTGCGCGGAATGTAAGAGTGTCACAACATCAGTAAAAACATGAAGGAATCTACACTATGGGAGGAGAGATTGTGCAACACGACCAGAAAGTGACCAGTACCATCATTGTTCATGGTTTGACAGTGAGGATATGGCTATGAGGAGTGGAGGGGCAGAATTTATGGCTGAATTCAAGAATGAAATCTTGGAAAATCTGCCCCCAATCTAGCATTTATGAGTGGATTTTGGGGGGAACGGTCGGATTTGAATTCAAATTTGCCTATACATTATAGATGGCCACCCAATGAAAAACACTTTGCATTCTGAGAGCTTATGTGTTGCGATATCAATTACGCATTAACCTTGCATTTTTTGAGGACTTGGTGGCTAGTTCTGTGTTTGACAGGTTACCGGAGGCAGCACAATAACTCATTAATAGCTTCATGTTTGCACCAGTTGAAACTACAACCACAGAAGGCGTTATGGCCTCTAAGGGAGGTGCCCCTAAGGTTGTGGTTGTAGAGGTTCCGACAGCAGTGCCAAAATCACTGAGGTCGCTCAGGCCAAAGCCTACGCCTACCTAGAGAGGTTCCCAAGGTGAAGAAAGATAAATAGAAGAAGACATTGCCGGTGCATGAGTCGCCAAGGAAACATCAAAGAAAAGAGAAGCCCACTGCATAGGAGAAAGGCAAGGTGGTAGACCTAGAGGCAGATGAGGGTGTAGATGAGGGTGCAAAGGACATTGATATTGAGAGGGTAGACCCTATTTCAAAGCTACCCAAATACATCCCTCTGCACTGGGGCAAGATGAAGGTCCCGAAGGACCCAGATGAGGGAAATTTTCTCCTTAATACATCCTTGCTGCAAGAACATATCATGTTTGAAGGTCTGCGCTTGGCGTGCGTCCCACATCTGAAGCTATAGGATTGGGACTTGGCAAACACGGAGTGGTTCCCCCACCTAGATATCGGTACCTTCATGAAGCGTGTGTTTTACAAGGATTCTGGTGTCGCTGCGCTGGAGTTGGTAAAGTGGATTCGGCGGACGGAAAAGGCAGGATTGTTGAATCTTCTATGGGTGCCACATTTCCACTGCGCCCCCATAAATTTGATTGTTATCAAATAGTTGTTGTGCCTAGTGAACGATGGGTGCATGTGGTTGGGAGAGCTGATACCAATCATGGATATGTTGATCCATAGGATCACATTGTTACCTCACTCTGGGCTGAATCCGGCCAAAGCATTTGGCAGTAAGATGGGTGAGCACAACCTCACCGTAAGGATGAAGGACAAGTTTAAGCTTGTCAAGAAGCCATGCGAGTATTCAATTTCAAACATAACCAACCTCGTGGTGAAGGTGGCCACCCAGATCTTGGCTGGTAAGGTGATGAGGAAGTGTCACACAAATGAGGTGCCAACACCAGCGGTTTCATTAGAGGCTCAGTGCGCGGAGGGCATACAATTCAACTAGGCACGCCACCTCTACAGCGAGTTCCTTGTGAACTGCAGAGAAGCACAAGACTAGAGCAAGACTTTCCATTACGCATGGCTCTTACTTTCAATTGTGCTGGTCACATGGGAGTTGCCAAAGGACAACCAATTTCCTCCGATCACACCATATTTTCCAGAAGCAGCAAAGTTTTCTTCACTATGGGCCACGAAGGACGCTTAGCGGGTCTGAGAGAGAAAAGTGTTCTGGGTATTGGTGGAGATGAGCATCAATATGGCCATTAATTGAAATCCACTGTTGTCACCAACCATGTTTGAACAGATGTCTAAGTACACAGAGTTCAAAGTGGACTTCCACTGTATCTCCATTCGAGCGTGAAAGGACCAAGAACAGAAGTGGTATGATTTACCATACGTCGTGACGGATGATGACATTGCAACAGTCCTCGATCGTTGGCCAGTAGATTGGCATAGAGCATCATATTTGTCTGTCAATTCTAGTAAGTCTGTAGAAAGGCAGAAGATGGAAGAGGCCTAGTCGAAAATTTAGCAATTGGATGAAAAGTGGAAGAAAGAGATTGAACAAAAGGATTGTGCAAAAGTAGAGTGCGCCGCAAAGGAGCAAGAAGAGGAGGAAGAGCGTGGCTTTGACAGAAGTGAGAAATCTTCGTCACCTCAGATAGAGGAGGAAGAGCACTTAGAATAGGGCGGCGGAGATCTGGAGAGCACTCCCTTTTGGGTGAAGTGGAATAGGGAGAAGGAGAAGGAAGGACCGTGTAAAAATACCAAGGCCACCAAGTCATTGCTAGACCCAATCACCTTGACAGAGGGAGACTTGGATGACATTGGGGATAAGGTAAGAGATGTGATCATGGAACTGCTACAACAGTTTGAGCAGTAGCAGAAGCAAGCTTTGGTCACCACACAGGCAGGATTGCGCAAGCTGCAGATCCAAACTACTCGACTACATGCAGGGAAGGCAGTGCGACGTTGACTAGTTTGGTGTTGGGAACCACTCAAGCAACAGAGTTGGTTCATTCCTTGGATCTTTGGGCAGTCACGCTACTAGATGGAGCTCTGAGCGTGGAAGCAGAAGCTGACAAGGCTACTATCAGCTCTCTAAATAATATTGGTTTGAAATTGGCCGCGGTCCCTAGTGAATTCCTTCACACACTGCAAGCAGGTGTGATTGCAAAGCTTAAGGCCCGAGAGCAGCGCATGCTGAGCTTGATCAACGAGAAGAAAGTTAACAACGACTAGATATTCATTGAGAAGATAGTTTTGCTAGAAGCCTAGAAGAAGGTGTAGGAGAAGAATGAGCGCACTACAATAGTGGTAGCTGAAGCATGCAGAACCGTTCCGGAGCTACATATCCCAGAAGAAGTGCCAGTGGAGGCCAAAATTCAGAAACTAGCTATAGGTGTGTGCGATACAAAGACCGAGATGGCCAAGGTTTAGTTTGAGCTGAACCTAAATATTAAAGAGCTCGAGTTGACAGCACAACCTTCAACTCCACTAGAGGTCAAAGAATGAGCGCACTACAATAGTGGTAGCTAAGCATGCAGAACCGTTCCGAAGCTACATATCCCAGAAGAAGTGCCAGTGGAGGCCAAAATTCAGAAACTGGCTATAGGTGTGCGCGATACGAAGACCAAGATGGCCAAGGTTTAGTTTGAGCTG
Source organism: Pinus taeda (assembly GCA_000404065.3). NCBI lineage: Eukaryota > Viridiplantae > Streptophyta > Pinopsida > Pinales > Pinaceae > Pinus > Pinus taeda. The sequence goes on along the minus strand of APFE031384617.1, from coordinate 6,532 downwards.
AACCTAAATATTAAAGAGCTCGAGTTGACAGCACAACCTTCAAATCCACTAGAGGTCAAAGAAAAACCCTAAGCTGAAAACCAAAGGTCACCCAAGTTTTTGGATCTGAAGTATAAATCCAGTGAAGTCACCAACTTTGTTGTAGTGTTTTCTTCTCAAATATGTACGAAAAGAACCCACTTAAGATTGTGGATGGCAAAAAATATCCACAATATAAGTGGCTACTAAACATTGTATATCTGCAACAACTGATAGAAACAAAACCTGCCAAAGTCCTGATCTATACCACAATCATAGTTAAACAACTAAAATAAAGAGTAATGACTCCAATCATCCTATGTAAAGTAGATATAGAAAGAATAGTTTTATTATAACACCTGTGAAGGGAAAAAAAATGTTACCAGTCCCCCTCTATGGGATGGGTTCTTGGCTATCCTCAAACATCTTCAGCTTGTGTAGAGTCTCTCTCCTCTATAATGTGTAAACTCAACAAAAATATGGTGGGTGATAATGAAAATAATCAGAGTTACAACAATGAGTGTAACAATGAAAATAATCAAAAGTGAATAATGAATGGAAAACCCTTCTATTTATAACAAAATATTGAGTTATCCTC